>ML218952.1:0-12384 GCA_004785975.1 Popillia japonica
TCGCGTTGGTCACTGTATTTAAAACTACGTGTTAGTCTTGAATCTACAGGTATATCCGCTTGATTTACATACAATAAATCTCAAAGAACCAGTAACTTAATCTAACAGTGAAATAAATATTTAATTTAACATATGTATCTTGTTAAAACCCTCATGTATTGAAGTCTACCTTGCAAACGAATAAGGACTAAACTCTAATATGAGCAGCTACCATCTGAGAATACAGTAGTACCCCGTTATCCGCTGACTCCGTATCCGCGGTTTCAGTCATCCGCGATTTACCTATGAAGAGCAGAAAACGCGTTATATCAATAAATACCGAAACAAATAAAGACATGTGAGCCTTATTAAGGGCCGGTTTTACAATGCTCGTATAAAGTCAGGAATAACTATACGACAGATAAATTTATTCCAACGTTATACCAGGTATAACAGCGATACTGTTTTACAATGCACTTGAGCCCGTGGAATACTTATTCCCCCGTTTAAGCCAAAAAAAAATCGTGTTGGTAACAAAAGTTACTAGAGCGCATGTGTAATATTTAACCGCCAAATCATACTATTTTAGTTGTTGATATTCCTAATAGATACAAGCGATATTAAAAGTGAAATAAAAATGGAAAATTTAAATAAAAGAAATCGTTGTTCAAATTTTTCTATCGGCGAAACAGAAATTCTTATAGAATTGGTGCAAAAACAGAAAAATATAATACATAGGTATGTAGATACAGTTAAATAGAAGGAAATTTAATAAATAAATTTGCTATACGAGCTATAGCTGTAGTTACAACTTTTACAGCTATACAAGCGGAACTTTTACTGTCTTAATGTTAGCAACAATTTGGTTGTACGAGTCAATGCATTGTTTCGATCTGTTGCACTCTTGATATCATCCTCTATTTGTTGCAGTAAATGTCTGCAAGTGTCTTTTCGTAAACGAAAATGATTACAAAATTCCTCTTCAGTATATATTTCAAAGTAATTCCTCCTACAATGGCACAATTATTCTAACAAATTCTTTATTTACTTTTTACTTAACATACCTCTCATAAAAGCGTTTTGCTCATCGTGGAATATATAGGATTTCATTTTCTTCGTCCGAATCAAATATGTACGGGAATATCGTTTAAATTCATTTTTAAATAAATAATCGTTAGACCTAAATACTAATACTGATAATAAATGTACATTATCCAGATAGTTTTTCCACTTGTATAGGTCAATGATAACACTTGCAATTCGAACAAAAGTCAAATTTATTCAATTTTATTGAAATGAAATAAGTTTGACTTTTGTTCGAATTGCAAGTGTAATCATTGACCTAACAAGTGGAAAAACTATCTGGATAATAAGATAAGTTAAAAGTTCATAAAAAGACATATATTAATAATGTACATAAAGAGAAACATGACAGAAACAAAGTTAGTTACTGCTGAATTGTTCTGGTGGCGCTGAATGTCTATGTCTAACCAATCACAATCAAGTATAACTTTATTCCACGCTTATCTCTGACGTTGTGAAAGGAATAACTTATACCATCCTTTATTCCTGGTATATCTAATACTAGCTTTATTCTACTCTTGTAAAACAGAAATATGTAGAATATTCCCGGAATAGCCTTATACCTGCTTTATACTTGCATTGTAAAACTGGGCCTAAGAGTTATAGGAGTATTTGTCGATATATTATCGTATACATAAGTCATCCCCGAGCTAGTTTTTTTAGTGCACCCCAAACTGCAAAAGTGGCAACCACAATAAGCAATGTAGTGTTACTTAAGGTAGAAAATGCCTTAAATTTATGGGTGGAAGATATGACAAGAAAACATATTCCTATCGATGGCAAAGTGCTACAACAAAAGGCGTTGGTTTTATATGAAGATATGCAGACCCAAGATTATACTGAAGAGGAAGGAAAATCATTCGCAGCAAGTAGGGGATGGCTTCATAGATTTAAAGCTCGGTTTAATCTCAAAAATATAAAAACGACAGGGAAATCTGCGTCTGCTGATCATATAGCTGCTGCCCCGTTTCCAGAAACATTTAAACAAATTATTGCAGAAAAGAATTATCATGCTAAGCAAGTTTTTAACTGCGATGAGACTGGCCTTATGTGGAAAAAAATGCCTCAACGGACTTATATTCATAAAACTGCAAAGAGTGCACCAGGCTTTAAAGCAATTAAGGATAGACTTACCTTGATATTTTGTACAAATGCAGCTGGTCATATGATTTAACTTGGACTTGTTTACCGATCACAGAATCCATATGCTCTTAAATACAAAGATAAAGCTTGCCTGTCTGTGTTTTGACAATTAATTCGAAAGGCGTGGGTTATGGCTGTTCTATTTACACAATGATTTCCTCAATGCAGCCAAGTTAGCAAAAACTTTGCTTTATATTTCATATTGTACTCGAAAATCAAGCGTTTGCTACTATCCGCGGTTTTCAGTATCCGCGGAAGACCACAGAACCAAACCCCCGCGGATTGGGGGTACTACTGTAATTGAGAAAAATGAGCTAACAAAATGAGGAGATAATAAATATTAAAGCGCAGCAGTGATTGATTTAGCTTACCATTGTAGTGGAGATACATGACAATAGATAGACAGCTTCAACATTTTTTGAATCATCTAAATATTCAATAAATTCTATCAAAAGTAACAGAAGTATCACACACATTTTCCAAAAGCTCCAAAAAGCTCTTCAGACGCACCTGAGGTGATGGTTTGTCACTCTTTCATCCCCTTCCGTTGCTATCTTATAGCTTTCCATTTTTCCTTGCTTCCTCGCAGATTCTTCTCCATTGTCTCCTATTCCTCATTTGTATACCCATCGTGAAATTCTCATGCTTCTGATATCCTGTATAACTTGGTCCTCTCGCCTTGATTTTGCTCTACCCCTAGGTCTGTTTGTATGTGGCTTCCAGGTGATTTTTCTCAATATTGAATTCTCATTTTCCCTGTTTACATGTCCACATCATCTCAATTGTTGTGACCTTACTGCTCTGACCACATCTTCTCCCTCCAATAATCTTCCTATTTCAATATAATATGATCAATTCCAGAAGCGGTTTTCTAATGACCAACAAATAATCTGAAGAAGAATAAACTTCCTTTTGCGGCACAGCCTAGGTAGTTTTCTGAAAGCTTTTTTAAATTATGTAGACTGGTTTCAGTTTAAAGTTGTTAAAGGTAATTCTTATTGGATTGCATCTGTTTGATACTTTTGGAGCCTTAATTTATTTGAAACGCCCAGATTTATATCTATTGATAGATAGCACCATAATAACGAATAGCTAACATAAATAAAAGATTTGGCAAGCTATAATTGTTTGCAGATGTGGGATAATAACCGATACGCGACATTGGCGTAAAAATAGTAACAGTCAAACAAGATTTATTCATCCCCTAAATCGATAAAATTCCCAAATTAATAATGGTAAGTAATCACATCGCGTAACGGCAGGAGAAGGGGTTGCAACCCTCACTGCCACCGTGGATAGTACTGACTGTACAGAATGTATAGTATATACCGCCGCCGTCAGATATCGTTATGAAAGCGCTGTCACTATATTTTACCAGTAGACGCTTTATGATTGCAATAAATATCTTGATAAACGATCTTTTAAATTATAACTGTGATAGATATTTGGCCACTCAACTCCAGGGAGGAGTCGGCTGTAATTTATGGCACCATTTATCAATGTTCCACACCCTCTGTTAACTGTGAGCCAATTCGAGATGTACGCCGCGATACTCTCTCGCTTCGCCCGCATCTATATGTATATATACTGCACTACATAGACGTTTAGGTTAGGTTGTACAGCCGCAACGGGATGTTGTTTCAGCTCGACTTGACCCCATTCGTTACCGTAATGTCTTCTTTCAACTTTCGCCGCCAACTCTCCTCCGTTGGACGTATGATTAATGCGATCGGGGCTTTTCCGCGTTGCCCCCTTCTTCGGCCCGCTCAGCACCAAGCCCGGGACCAGATACCATCGACAGAAAACCATTAAACAAATCATTTTATTGACTCTGACACGATCCGCCGCGGTAAAACCATAACTCATTTACGTTCACCAATTATTACCGACCAAACACGATGTGAGACTAAGGTTGCTTGGAAAGACGTGAGAGGTTATAGAGGCCATACATGTGAGGTGTGTACGATACCCGCATGTATTTGTTTCCATATCTATGAGCACTAAATAATTATCGGCAAATCTTGATTTTAGTTATGTATACATGCTAGTGTAAACATTTCAAATACAGTCCTTATTTATTTATTTAAGCCCAACAGCTAACGCCTCTACAAAGGACAGCCTGTACATTGGAGCAACAAAAAAAATGGAAAAAGTAATGACAAAATTAATATCGAAGCAATTACAGACAATTTACAACAAGAAAAAAACTATATAAACTTAACTACTAAACTAACTTATCTTTCAAGTAGGTAAAGGATTTAATCCACTAAATTTATTTAGGCAGTAATGACACCAGAATATTGACAACCCGCACAACTTATTGTTAGTCCTCCTCAGACATCACTTTGGCATGCAATAATTATGTTTCTATAAGAGCAAACTTTCATGAAATAGAATGTATAACATCTAAGTATATCACAGTTGCAGCTCAAAATTTTTTGTAATTAGCAATTACAAAGAAGAAATACAATCCTGGTCTATTACTTGATCTTTTTATAAACTTTCTTTTTAGAACTTGGATAAAATAAAAACGTAATGATAATTTTATACGTCTTCCTGTTACCAGAAGGCGTAGTGGGAGTTTCCATGATCTTAATTCTGGATTTAAATAAATGTCTTGAGCAAAACACTAAACCCGTCATATCCATGTTTCTTTAGGTTAAACAAGGGAAAATTTAATTCTACTCTTCTTTTTAGTTACTTGCATTTCTTTTTTGAAGAGGTTTCCGTCGCCGAGTAAAATTACTCAAAAGAAGCATACTTTTGAGATAGATATCATTCCCTGCTTTTGGAGATACATTCAACTGCCTAAGGGACGTTTTTTTCCTTAAGAATAATGTTATCTCCGTAGTGGATAGCAATCTTATATATTAGTATTTGTCTTTTATTAGTAAAGGAAGTTTGTAATAGTATATTACATAACGAGAGTTGTAAGTAGCACGAGCATGTAATAAGCTTACAACTCTAGTTGTGTACTATACTTTTTCTACGAACGAATTTACCAATTTACATTGTTTGTTGTACGCCAGTCCATTGCTGGTATACCTTTTCATATCTTTCTCTTGATTTTTCTGGTAATAGGTTTTTACTAGTGTTCGCAGCTAACTGAATAATATTGGGTGGTGTATTACTCAATTCATTTTCGCTATATGAACTCATTTCAGTTATGTATTTCAAAATAAATGTATATTCAGATAGCAGACACCTAGTTTTGATTAATTTTAATCTGTCAAAATTATGGGCAGGTACTAAATCGTTTCCATGGTTATAGCGTAATTTTTTTTATTACGTGCTTAGTCATTACATGTCAGTAGCTTGTAATGATCTGTTTACTTAGCAACCACATAGTAGGTAATAGGTAATTTACTAGTAAGAGAGTAGAAAAATTATCTTAATTACACGTCCCACCAGAGATAAGTACATATATATTAATAAATATCCAAACAATCAACGGAATATTCTTTCTAGAATTGCAATCACTATCCTTTCCAAAAATTTAGTGTACATATTATGAAGTAAATAACTCATATTGTAAGTAATAAAGTTTACTATTATTGTTTCTATAGCCCAGTAGTAGCTGCGTTACTGTAGTATATATTGTTAACGCCAAATTCGATGTAAAAATGTGTAAATGTGAGAAGTAGTTTGTAATGGTTACAATTATTTTCATAAACCTAAAGGCAGTGCTATTACGTGAAATAAAACAATCTGCAACTAATATGTCCGTACAAACAATTCAAAGACAATTTCACGAAATTCTTGTAAGAAGAGACATATAGTGTCAAAAGTTTGCCGAAGTATCAAATAAGAATAGTATATAATCTATGATTTCTATAGAACAGATAAGCAACCAGTTACGGATTGTGCTGTAGCCCAAAAGATGCTGGAAGACTTACAATGAAAAGCAACAACCACATCAACAGATTTCGGATTCAAATTTCAATTTACACAGAATGATAGGAAAGCTTGAATAGTGTGATTAGATAAACGAGAATTAAAGAATTGATTACTTACAAAAGATTAAACATTTTCGTGCGACCAACCGTCTCATTGTATACAGGGTGTATTTGAAATAAAAGTAAAAAATATGAGGTATGGAAAGATATTATTTTATTAAACTTAAATCCAAAATATTTTGTGCCCAATTCCTTTCCAGACGCGAAAAAAAAAGCACAAAGATATTTATAAAATATTCGTCGCGCCACTGTTTCAACGAATATATGTAGCGCAGAGAAGGTGTAGCGATAGGCGATATTTAAGATGTGTGCAACGTACAATCAGATTCGCCTATTCTATCCTATTGCAGTCCAGCGGCAGCGCCATCCCACATCCTCCGGCTGGTGCGAACACAAAATCGCGTTCTGCGGTTAGTATTTCGCCTTCCTTACAGGACATCGCTGGCCGTCCTCTAGCACATAACAGCGGCAGACGTCGACGACCTGAACGAGTTCTTGAAGAAACTCAACCGACGATACTTCGAGAATGCTCTCCACAGCAGCAATCCGGCGATGACTAGCGCAATTGCGCAAAAATCAACGGGATCCACCAAACATCGGACCACAACGGTAACACTCCGATCGATGTGATCCGATTTAAAACAACCGACTACTAATCCTATTGTTCTGTTCTTATGATTATACGCATCCAATAACGAAGGAGATCCAGGAAGAGGACTCCGAGGAAACCCAAACTTCGACCCTCGAGGAACATCAGAAGGACTTCCAAGCAGAAGTGGAGCTGGATGAAGAGACGTCCCGAAGAAGGAAGCCGATAACCAAACGTAACAATCAGATTCAGTCTGTTTCGAATGTTGTATGCGGACGTTTCGGAGGGCTTACACACCGCATTCCCGCACACCCTTTCTTAACAGAGAGGTTACCACGAGACATCAATCTCATAAATGGGTCGTAGTTCAGCAAATTGTAAAGAAATCTAGGTGACTCAACCAGCCTTAAAAGCGCCAGCTATATTGGTAAATCCCGCGAAAATAGCAAACCGGGTATATTTTGCAAGGTAAGGTAAAGTGGACGTAAACACAAATTGATTGAGCAACCACCTAAATTCCCAAAATATCAGAGCTAAGGCAAAAGGAATAAAAAATCAATTTCAATAACATGAATTTATTATAAATGAAAGAAATAATAATCAAACGTTGATACATTAACAGGTATTAACAAGTCATAAATCATTAGAAGTGAACAATACAAATAAAATGTAAAGGATCAATTTTCTTTTAAAATTCAAGTGACAAAGATCGAGAAATATTAAAAAAACAGCCTTGTGAATTGGTATCCCTTCATCCCCAATGTACATAGATCTTGGGAAGCCTCCTGTGAAGCCTCTCGCCGGATTGAATCTAGGGTAGCGGCCACTCGGAGGATTAGGCCCTTCAGAACCTGTGGGTCTGTGCTGAAGGTAAATGTCCTTTGGGCATCACTCCAGTTCCCTCGTGGCTAGATTATTCTTCTCTCCTTTGAGAGGCTGAAACACAAAAGAGATACAGCAGAACCTGCTTCACAATTCACTAAAAAGAGGAAATTAGGGACGTAAAAGAAGGTGAAACTAAATGTTGGTGCTGAAGGCTTACAAAAAGCTCAAAAAAAAGTGATTTTAATAAGATATGACTGATAATATTAAATGTTAATTAACTATAATATTAAATATAAATTAACTATGATATTAAATATTAAGTTATTCATATGTGTGACAAAATGGCCAAATAGAAAAACCAATGAGTGAAAAATGGCTAGTCACATGTTCAAGAAAACGACCACATAAATATGATCGCGCGGGGTCACATGATTGCAATACGATCCAGCACGGTAAAACACGAAGGAAATATAAATCATGGATTATTCACATGATTGGAGCGGCAATCACTGATCGAACTAGAAATCAAGTACGTACAATGGAACGTCTGAGAAAAAGACGTTACAGCATGTACTGTACGATATGATTTTCATTTATGGTGAAACAGGTGAAAATGTTCGTCAAACATGTTTTAGGTATAGCATGGGTTTTCTTTCCAAATCATCGAGCCTCATTTCACACTTGCATAACAAATGTGGTGTTGCCATCTTACGAAAGTCGTGGACGTGAAAGAGTCCGTAGGAGTTTTGCGTGTTGAAAAAGACCTCCTGGACCATATTGACAGAAATCCAGGTGTAAATACACGAGAGGCAGTACGACAGTTCTGGGTGTCTAGAGTAAACCAATACATTGCATACGTTTGAAATTCATCAATAATAATATTTTGATACGTAATCATACCTATTGATGTTATTGGCCGTTAGCATTTAAAGCTATTTAAAAAAACTGACACATCAGCGTTATCTCATAGTTTTTATAACATCGACAGCTCTTTTTATGATGCCTTGCGTTAGTTCAATTGAGGTAAACATTGTGCATTTTTTACTCTTATTTTAAAGACACCCTGTATATATAGAGAGTGGCGCATTAGTGCCTGGAAGCTCCATATATCCGACTTTTTACATTGTTAAAATCTGCTTACTTTTACGAGCCTTTTCATACAGGGTTTGCTGGATATATCCCGAGTATTTCAAAAATTTATGACCATTTTTATGTCTAAAATAAGGTGTATTCAGAATGTTAGTTCCGCTAAGAAAAAAAATATACGATCTTTTTCGCAGCATTACATGGTTTGGCCACGTCTTCTAATTTTGTTTGTTCGAGAATTGAACAAAAAGAAATTTCCTCATTACATTTAAATGGAACACTCTATATTTTTATGATGTTTTGATAGATATTTATCGGCTCTTTCCTTTTCGTTAAGCAATCACTATATCTAACTTTTTGGATTTAGAAAATATTTCACATTTGAAATAAAAAATTCCTTTCTTTTTAAATTTTATGAACTAACACAACAACAGTTACGCTCTGTGCAAGAAAAGAAAAAGTACACTAAACAAAATTGTCCAAAGGTTGAGCGATAACGTTAATACAGTATTGCAGGCGTAGTTCAAACGCTCCACTAACACCTCTGCATCAATACTCCGAAAAACGAAATTTTGTATTAAAATGGTTATGGATTAATGCACATTCTTTGACGTACGTTTAGAGTTACATTTTCCAAATTTAATTGTAAACTGTTCTGAAGAAAGTCCAAATAAACTTTATTATTTATTCGTCCATGAAAGAAGTGTAGTCCAATAACGTAATTTCCAACTATTCCACCCCAAACGTTCAGAAGACCACCTAGTTTATGCTATGTCTTGTGTGATATGCGGATTGTCAGTAGAATAATAATGAAAGTTGTGTTTATTCGCGTTTCCATTTTTGTGAAATGTTGCTTCATCTCGAGATGTTCAACGAAAACTTTCCGATCATTGCTGATCCCATTCGGAAAATGCAACAGTACGGAGAAAATCTTCGTTCAACAACTCTTATCGCAATTTTTCATTTTAAATTTGCAATAGCTTCTAAACCCAGAGTTAGTCATACTTGTTGACTTAAGAAATAAATATAAGAAATCTGGTCWATTGTACTATTACTTATACCGGACATAAGGACTTGGGTAAATTGCCAACATTGGAAACTGGACTGCTGGTTGACACAAGCCTTGACAGTGCATGGTGTGTACAGATTCTTCGCAAGACAAATCTCTCGAGATGATACGGACGTCTGTGCGTATTGTGGAGACGTGGACATGGCGGAGCAAACCATCTTTACGTGTCCCAGGTGGGATGGATTCCGGAGAACCACTTCGACAACGATAGGAAGCGAGTTGACGCCGGAGACCCTCGTTCCTACAATGATGGAGCGCAGACACAAGTGGAAATCTGTATATGCCATCTGTATAAGGGATATCATGACCCGAAAGGAGGCCGAGGAACGCGCGAGGCAAAATCAGCCTCAGGCAAGAGCGCAGAGTTAAAGGGAGATAGCCCGCCAGTCGTACCTGATGTGATGTTTTCGTAGACGGTTCTGGGTACGATTGTAATGTTTTTTTTGTGCGAGGCAGGAGGTTTTAGTGGGTAAACAGATTGCACAGTACTGGACTTTATGGACACATTGTCCATAAAAGATTTCCTCCTAGGTAAAAAAAAAAAATTAAGTGATAAAGGTGTAATTTGCGCCGCTTATGGTATGTTAATACTTTATTTAGAACCAAATACGAAACCTCCCACTATTTCTAATGCTGCGCAGACGTATTCTTACCGCTCGCCATCTAATTTGGCATTTACAGTAATTTAAGTAATATATCACCATTTGAAGCAGATATACTGTCATGGCAGCACGTTGGGTGCCAAAATGTCACGGTCTCCCGTTGCGATGCCCAAAATGTAATACCCTCAATAGCTAGCTCGGATTGATTTAAAGATTGGTAGAGCGGGTCGGTCTTGGGTTCGTGGATACGACAAGTTTGAATTGTACTTGGTGAATAAATGAGTGACTGAATAAAACATACACAATAAAAAAAAATAGTCTCGTTTAATTTTCTTTTATTACGTATTCAACAGATACCAGAAAAAAAAAATCAATTGCTGTAAATGAAACTTAAAATAATTCGGTTATACAACCAATTATACTTTGAGAGTGAAAAAAAACTAAATTAGGCAACTTCGCGATTGATGTCGCTAGGGGTACGCAAAATGTCAACGCACGTCTTGAGTGATTTATATCAGTCTCGCACCTTTTACAAATTTTACCAATAATAATGCAAATAATAATTCTAAATAAAAATACAACAGGAAGAATACAATAAAACACGGGTACGCTCTTTATTTCCTGACTAACCTGTCAAATCCAGGATTAACTGGGATGTTTGGAAGGGACTAAGGTTCGTTGACCCTTGTTGGTGGGAATTCTCGCAGGTGGAATCTTCGTAGACGAATGTGTCCGGATCAATGGGTAGGAATTTTGGAGAATCTCAGGAAATCAATTTCTTTATCACTGAACTCAAATACAGCTTCTTAAATTTAGTTATCTGGTGAGTGCTGTTTTTAAAACGGGCGCTGGATCGAAGATTCTGAGGTTAACGTTTAACACTGGACAAAAATGAGGTTAGGAATTTTATTTATCGGAGCCAAATTTTAGCGTGCGTATGCTTTCGATGTTAAAACGTATCTCTTTATTTGTTTCTATGGAAATTAACAACAAAATCTGAAAATGCTAGGCTTTGATTGGTGGAATTGCCGTGTGATTAAAATAACAAGTGAACATCGTTTCTAATTTTTAAAAATCTGGAAAATATTTCGAAAATTCATTTTTGGACTAGAAAACGGAGTGTAAAATCGAATTCTATGGAGAAAATTAGGTCTTCATTCGGAATTTCACAAATTAAAGATGTTTTTGAAGCTACCTGTCAGATCCAAATTAAAATAGAAAATACTCATTTAAAAGGGAATTTACCAGTGGAAACTTATGTGAAACGTGTTGTTGACTACCTAAGGATCGTTTTCATGCTTAGTATGATATCGAGAAAATGTTATTCAGTGCAATCTAGAAATTGATGTCATCGGTAAAATTTTACTATGCTAACAGATTTTTTCACTCTCTTACAATATTCTTTACAGTTTTTCTCTTACAATCATAATTCTTACCACTAAGGCTCGAGTTGCTGATATAAATCAGGGTTAATGACCAAATATTGAAAAAGTTCCTTCGGAAAGGATGCGACTTGACATGGATTGAACGTATACTTAAATGGATTCAAACGATTAGGCACAGTAAGTGTATTCTCTCTATTTGTACTTCTTATACCGTGTTTGTCATGTGTGTGTGGGTGATTATGCCATGTTTTGACAGGTATCAGCCGTCTTAGCCCCCCGTGTGCGATGCAAATTGATCGTCCTTACCAATTTAGCTCGGAAAAACTAAGCTGGACTTCTACCTAACAATCAAGACATGTGTGGTGTGTGAGTGTGAATAATGTACCAGGACAATACATACATATTAGGAAGGCGAACAGCCTAATAGTCTAACAAATTTTACTAACCTTACTACAAATATAAAAGTAGTAAACATTGGACTTTAATTTATTTTATCTTCCAGGTTATACAATTTTATTTCTCACAAAGAATAACAAGTTCCATCAAAATTGATGGAATAACATCCCCTGTAATTAAGACAACATTGAAAAATAATGTTCGGTGTAATATACGATTTTAGTAAGATTGCATGAAAAACGCAGAAGCGCCGCGACAGCAACTAAATTAC
>SMLS01070180.1:0-16673 GCA_004785975.1 Popillia japonica
GCTGCTAATATTTAGTTGCTTGCCCTTTGTTAGAGATAGCAGCTGTACACCGCCTTGGCATGGATTTAATCGGCTGTCGACACCTTGCTGTTGAAATGGCATACCATTCTTTTTGGACTATCTCCCATAATTGAGCCTTGTTCTTTATTTTGTATCTCCAGATCGCCCTTTTTAAATCCTTCCATGGATTCTCTATGGGATTGAGGCTGGGAGACTGTGAGTGCCATACTAATATGTTTATTTTTTTTCCTCAAATTTTTTTTCCATACGCGAAGTATACGTGGGGATCATTATCTTGCTGACAAACTCATTTTAACGGCATATTTTTCTCCGCGTAAAGCAACATCTTATTTTGGAATATGTTAACACACTTATTTTGGTCCATATTCTCTCTGATCCATTAAATTGGACCCATTCCAGATCACGAAAACGCACCCCACAGCTTAATATTGTCACCGCCATGATTGTTGGTCTTTTTCGTATATTTAGGCAGCAATTCTGTACGTGGTAATCCTCTAACATATGTATAGTTTACCATCGGAACTCATCATATTTATCTGAGTTTCACCACTCCACAACATCTTTTTCCATTTATTAATGTTTTGCGCGCCACTCCAATTCAGATGTTCCTTCGCAAATCTGAGTTTACTTTTTATATTTTCGGTGCTCAGTAACGGCACCTTTCTTGCGACCTTTCCATGTAAGTAGTTTTCCTGTAGTCGTCGGCGAATCATACCTGCCTTAATGGTTAACTTTAATTCTCTTTTAATGTCTGTAGATGATTTGAACAGATCTGCGCGCGAAACAAACAATTTGTCTATTTGTTTAAGGCATAGTTTTTCGCTCCAATCCGCGATTTTTCTTTAGCGTTTGCTGGTTTTAATGCATTCTCAACCATTTTCTTTGAACAACTTACAATATTTGCTATTTTCCGCTGCGACATTCCCTGGTTATGCAATGTTAAAATCTGAGACACTTCACGCGAAGTGCAATGACGTGCTCATCTCATTTTAAGTAAATGTATGTAATGTATTAGGAATTCTATGGTTCTCAATAAAAAGTACCCTTATCTGGTGTAATCATAGCAAAAACACGTGCAATAAACCGTATGCTTAAATCACTAGATCTGCGTTGAGCAAGTGGCTTTATTATTGTGACCAGAACAAAATTTCGGGATTCATTCAAAATGGGAATTCCCACAACATGGCTACGCTATTTTGCGGTCATTTCAGTAACTTATGCTTGTAGACATGTTTATAGACTTCAATAATAAGTGGCGGTGTAATCACCGTACCCCACTTTGTTATTACGATAGATGGAGGTTTTTTTGACCCCGTGGCTCTATTTTCATGTCCGTCACTGTACATTCTGTAAAAGCGTTTGTCCAATATGTTATGTAAAAACGTGCAAACCAGTATTTTTCAGGGAAGAGATGGGGCGAGCGCTTTTTCAGAATACAATTTGGAATTGAAAACTTGATTCTGCGATCTGCTTTGAAAAAATTCTCGAGAAGAAGATAAACTATGGGTTAACATAATAGACATAGAAAATCAATGGCTCATTCCATATACATACCATCAAAGAAATATGTGCATATTTCAGACAAGAAACAAGATTCTAGTATGTGCTAATTAGACATAGATACATATGTAAAATTCGATTATCATCATTTGGGCAATATTATTAATTATTTATTAGAAAAAGCATAAAGACATCAAAACAACCAAGCTTCGTGTCAAATTTGGATATCTAAAGTTGCCTTTTGAACATCATTCTTCTAAATAGAATAAACAAAACTAATAGGGAATAGTTCATTTGTACTTCTTTATTATTATACTTTTTTATTTCTTGATGGCAAAAGAATAAACTAAACATTATTCAAATGTTGTGCGTACTATTAACAAAAATTTAAACAGGAGATTTTAACGATAAAGTAATAATTGACATTGTGTAGTAGCAAAGCGAACAAGCACCTAATTCCAATATTAATTATATATCAATACATACAAAGTTACCCTATGAAAGAAAAAAAAACTTTAATTATGGAATATGGACAACGATCGACAGAGAGAAGTTCCTGCAGTGTACGATGAAAAATATCGCTCTTATTAAATATCTGATTGTATAGTGAAGACATAAAGGTAAGCGGGGAACGAAAGATAAGGTTAGTTCTAGCTTGAATAGTATAAAAAGATTGGACGTTTCTAGGCGATATTCGCGGCACACTAATATTAAGTTCTAAGAGGAGTTGATTGGCGTCAATTTGGTTATGCAGCAGTTTGTAAAGGAAAGTCAAACCAGGACTCCTGCGACGTGCTCCAAATGCAAAAGCTTCAAGCAACACATCATATGGAAAACCTCTCGCTGAATAATTGTGATGCCTTCGAAATCATAAGTACTTTAGAAACCTTCGTTGCAGGTTTTCAATCATGGTGTCATGAAATCACAATAAGGGTTCCATATCCGCATATATTCCGCACGAAAGAAAAAAATAAAACTTTGATAGTAGCTAGTTTTTGGAAGGAATTTGAGTTTCTTAAGATAAAAGCTAGCATTTTATCAGACTCGGCCACTATCATGCGCACGTGTTCGTTGAAGGTTAGGCGGCTATCAAAAAGTATTCGCAAGTCACGTATTGTATTACACCTAGCCAAACTACTAGACCCTATGGTATAATCAAAGAGCAGCGGAGACTTCTTCCTGATGAAGGAGAGAACTATACACTTTGCATCATTAAGGTCTAATTTATTCCAAAATAAGTAAGGAGGTCTGCAGTTTGATGTAATCCTCAGGCGAATCGAGAGAAGTAAAGAGCTTAACGTCATCGGCAAACATTAAAGCACTACAACCGATATTCTCCCTTAACCCTTTCACTGCGCGCGCCGGACGAATCCGCAAAAAAAGTGGTGTTGTCTGACATAGAAAAAACCTCAAACAATTATTTTCCCTCTATCGATCCAAACTTGTCTTCGTCACTGGACAACCAGCACATAAGTGTCTTTTGCGCAAACTTGTTCTGTTCACTGTGCGAACCATGTAAAGACACAACGGCTCAATTCAATCGTACCACGGAAGTATTTTGTTTAAAACGTTGCGCAGTAATAGGGTTAAATCATTTATAAATAACAAGAATAATAGTGGCCCCAAATGAGATCCTTGAGGCACACCGGAGGTCACCCTACACACAGTTGAAGAGAATCCGTTGTATTAAACAAAGAATTGACGATTACATAAATACGATTTAATTAAATTCAAAAGTGGAATGGAAAAACCGAAGTCGTTAAGTTTATGTAACAAAATATGGTGATCTATACGATCGAAGACCTTGGAGATATCGGTGTAAATGGTATCAACCTGACCCTGAGCATCCAACGTTTTGATCACATACTCAACAAAGGAACACAAATTAGTTGCAGTTGATCGTTTACTCACAAAAGCATGCTGCTTCGACACAAGGAAACCACTTATCTGTGGATACAGTCGCATGTAAAGCATAGATTCGAAAAGTTTAGCTACATTAGATAGTATCGAGATGGTCGGTAATTTGACACATCTGATTTGTCACCACTCTTGCATACTGGACATACTCTCGCAAGCTTCCAAGATTGTGGAAAGGTCTCAGTACTTAAAATCAAATTAAAAATAGCCAGTAAAAGTTTCACAAGAACGCCAGAACAATCCTTCAACACAAGACAGGGTACTTGATTATATCCAGATGTTAATTTGTTACTAAGTTTCCTAGTACCATACTTTATCTCGTTCTCAGAGAAGGCAGGAATTTGTACATTAGGCATACAGCGATTAGACTGCATCTTACTATCGCAAGAAGGCGATGATACCCAAAGCACGCTCGTAAAATGCTGAGAGAAGATGTTAACGATAGAGTTCGGATCTTAATAGTATGTGTACCCCCACTATAGCTTCCCGGAAATCCTTGAAGTATCTCTCCGAGATTGAACAAAAGACCAAAATTGTGAAGTATCTGAAACTAATGATTACTCAACATTTGCAATGTATTGTTTATAAGCTTCATGTATTTGAGACTTTACCAACACTCGCATATTCTTAAAACTTTGCAGGTCGTTAGGTGACCCAGACTTCTTGTGTTTAATATTCTTAATGATTTCTTTAGTGTACCAAGAAGGATAATTAAAACGAGATGCTCTAGGACTGTGGACATACAGAAACATAACGATTGAAGATATCGTAAAGTATACTATAAAACAAATTACATGCATCATCTACATCAGAACAACGACCTACTCTTGACCAGTCTGCTGAGCCGAGTATTTTATTTTGTCTTATTCGTAAAATATGAAAGAAATACAATGGCCGTAGTGGTAGGACAGTCGTTTTGCGCAAGTTGCACTGCAGAATAGGTCTTACAGTGAAGTCATATTGTAAAGAAGTCTAAGAGAACACAAGCCACATTATATACTAAAAATATGGGGGTAATAGCTGAAATGGTAGTGTAATAAACAATACAACGGGCTAAGCACTGCAGCTGCACCTGCACTAACGCAGTGTGTCTTAGAAAGATATTCTGGTTTTATTCCGAATTAGAATCGAATTTTATCTTCCCTCGTTGAAAACAGAACTTGCTTGCAATATTGCTAGCAGTTACAAATTAACAATGGATAAAGCAACCACGCTTAAGAAAATTGACGTCAAAAACAAAATATATAATTCATAGTTAAGGAAGAAAAATTATTGCCAATCTTATTAAATTTTATGAAGGAGAGAAGGTGCAGATTACACTTCAACAATACCTTTCACACATTTCATATTGAAAGTAAGGTTGTTTAGCAAGTGAAAGATCAGAGATTTTAATAGAGGACAGTTTTCATCTTAATTCTTCTCCGAGACAGATGATTTTCGATCAGAGATTCTCCGTTGATATTAGATCAACAGTTTCCACATAACAACGTATTAAAAGTGTCCAATCTTTCCTTTCCATGAGTGTACGTTTACAGAATATTGTGCAACATGTTATTGGGATATGTCGTACAAAAGCTACATATAGGTTTCGTAAGAGGTTATTAAATATGTAATAAAATAAAGTAATATTAATGTAGAGAACTTTTTGTGTGCGCAATCATTAAAAGTAATAGGAAGTTGTTATTCTTGTAATTACAATAAGAAACTGTTCTTGTATAATTGTTATATAATTACTACCTTGTTTTTTATTAAGAGGACCAAATGATAAAATCCGTTTCGCATTAGGTAAATTACACTGACAGCTATTTTGGCGGTAAATTTAAACGAAGAATTACAATAAAATCAAGTATTTGTTATTTACATTTGGATATTTAAATAAATTTCACGTACCTATACAACACATTTATATAAAAATAAGTACACAATAATATTAATATGTATTTTATTATTTGCATTATATTTGTTGTAGTAGTCTATCGGAACATTAAATTTGTATTTTAGAAATTTAAAATTGATGTTACATACTATTATAAGTTAGAAAGAAGCACTACCTGGTCCACCAAACTACATATCGACAAAAAACAGGTGTAACTTAATGTTTCAATAATGCTATTATATTTTAAATACATAATTCTACAGTTATCCACCAGAAGCACTATTACTGTCGATACTAAAATCACTGTCGCTGGTGTCATTTCCAACCGAAATAATAAATGGTTCCACCATACCATCTATTAAGCCATCTAACTTGCACCTTTTGTCTTCTTCAATTACATGTTCCATACATTTTGTCCACGTTTCTGAGGTTACATTTCTAATTGCGGTTAACAAAAAGTTTTTCACTTTAGCTAATTTGGAGCTTTTATTTTTTGCAGCTACTTCATTTTTTATTTGCGATAATTTATTATTTCCAACAACTATAATCGCACTATAGAAGGACCAAACGGTATTTGTTTTTTACGTAGCCATTCTTGCATTTCTGCTTTTCGTGTTAAACTTGTTGGTATTTTTCCCCTTTTCTGCTATGGTAAGATGCATTATTCATTACAATAACACTATTGTCAGGTAATTTCTTCAAAATATTATTGACCACTCCTCAAAAATATTTGCATCCATTTCATCGTGGTAATCGACTGTTTTTCTTCGTTCAAATAGTAGTAATCTATCGTCAACAAAACCGTTTTTAGAACCAATATAAGATAATAAGATAATTAAGCATCTTCTTATATCAGTAACATTTTTTGGACCAGTAGTTACACCTTCTATAAATGCTTGTCTGCGTGTTGTAACGTGCGGTTTTAACTTTCTTAATCAACAAATCCTTTGAACAAGGTGAGTTTCCTAATCTATTAAAAAGCTCTAAATTGATCCCTATTTTCAAAAAAGGTGATAAATCACTCCCAGGAAATTATCGCCCTGTAGCTCTCACGTCATCTTTTTCCAAGGTATTTGAATACTGTTTTTTAAGCAGATTGGAATCATTGCTGTCTAACTTTAATATTCTAACAGATTGCCAACACGGCTTTAGGAAAAATCGTTCAACTTCTACTGCCTTCAACGCCTTTTTCAAAGAAGTTGTTACTTCGATTGAAAACGGTACATATCCAGTTGGAATTTTTTTAGACTTAAGTAAAGCTTTTGATTGCGTGAGTCATACCATTCTTTTGAGGAAATTACATGCTTATGGGATTAGGGGAATTGCTTTAAACTGGATTGAATCATTTTTAAGTAACAGAGCTCAATATGTAAATATCCGCTGTAATAGCAATAATGTCCAAAAAAATTTTGCTTCTGATGTTGTGATTAGTAATGTCGGTGTTCCTCAAAGATCGATACTGGGTCCTGTACTTTTCCTAGTATTTATTAATGATTTCCCTTTGAAACTAGACACAGTTTCAACTACTTTATACGCAGATAATGTTGCTTTGGTGGTTACGGGCGGGGAGGATGATATTTTGGCCAGCACCTGCAATGACTTGTTAAGCAACGTGTGTTCATGGTTCACAATGAATGAGCTTTTACTCAATGAAGATAAAAGCACTTACCTACGTTTCCATCCCTATCAACTTCAGCCCATGTCAGGCTTCTACTTAAGCCTATCTTTAAATAATAAACAACTTACCGTTGCGGATCACACTAAATTCTTGGGCGTATGGGTTGATCGGTCTCTGAGTTGGAAAACCCATTGTGAGAGCCTACTACCCAAAATCAACTCTTTATGTTTTCTCTTTCGAAATTTAAAGTCTATCTTGACGCGACAACAGATGTTTGGGATGTACTACGCCTATGTTTTTAGTAGGCTATCTTATGGTATCATTTTTTGGGGAAATTCAACCATGGCTAAGGATGTTTTCATTGGCCAGAAACATATTATCCGTTGCCTGACCGACCTAAAAAATTCAGAGTCTTGCAGACTGGCGTGTATTAACCACAAATTACTTACTTTGCCTTGTATCTTTATCTTTGAGCTCGCTCTCTACACTTTTGACAATTACACCAACTTTCAACTAAATAAAGATATACACGAATACAATACCAGACGCCGCAGCGATATAGCTACTCCTAGGTCTAGGCTAACTTTATATCAGCAGTCCCCACAGGTTCTTGCAATTAAGGTTTTCGATAGGCTACCGAAGCACTGGAAAACTTTAACTCGTTCGTGATTTAAACACAACGTTTTTGAGTTGCTGGTGACGAACGGCTTTTATTCCTTACATGAATTTTTTAATTTTAGAATTGAACAATATTAATAGATTATTAAATTTTCTATTTACTTTTATGTTTACTATGGTTTTGTTATTATCATTATTATTTATTGGTTTAATTCTTTTGTCAGCAGATTGTTATTATTTTTATTTTATTTTTATTTTTATTGAGATTGTACTTCTCCTTCTGTTTGACTGTTCCAATATCAATTTTGTATAATTTGATCATTCTGGAATAAATAAATTACTTACATTAACATCTACCCACATGTTTACTCTTGTGCTCCCTTCATTCAGCCATGTTTCGTCTAAATAATAGATTGGGCGTTGCTCATTTCTATATTTTGATATCGAAGACATATATCCTCCTCTCCACAAAACAATGTCATCACGTTCGAGCAGTAAACTATTCCGATTATGTTTTAAATATCTTTAAATACATACTCTGTTATAAAACACTTAAACAACTAGTACCCCAACTTACTTAAAATTAAGCATCTTCATTAATTTATACAAGGTTGAATGACCCATTGGAGGTATATTTTGATCTTCCCTTATTTTCTTTAAGATTCTGTTTAATGTAGCAAGTTCTCCGTTGTAAAAAAGCGTCGTATGATTCTTCTTATCATGTATTTAATAGTGTCGTCGAATGTAGGTAGCAGTCCCTTTCTTCCAACTCGTTTCAATGGCGGTGAAATTAGTCCTTTAGCTTTATATTCACCAATAATATGATAAACACTTGTCCTTGAAACACCTATTATTATTATTGCTAAATATACATATTTGTAACTATTTCAGAATGTTACCTAAAGTGTTTGCAATTTCCAGTGTTATCTGTGTTTTCTTTGTTGTAGGATTACTACCAATAATTATCTTGTACATGTTCAGTATAACTTGCTTTTCCTGTATAGACAAATGTCCACCCCCCCAAAATAGCACATTTTCTTGGAGGCGAATATTGATAATGTATTAATATTAATAATAATAATAATTCATGCCTTAGCATCCCCCAACAGCTTGCGCCAATTACAGGGGGCATCGGCTGGCCATGAGTTATTATTACGCCTGCGGCTGTAGACCGACTTAAGATGTTATCTTTCCGCATTTGCCATGGAATTTGGGAAACTACAGAAAACCAAATTCAGAAAGAACGCACCGGATTCGATCCCGGTACCCCCAGACTATGAAGCGAGCGCGCTAGGCACTGCGCTACACAGCCGGTACTTGTATTAGGCTGTGGATCCATTTTTACAAGCAAATAGTTTAAAAAAAAGAGTGATTTTCTTGTTTAGTCGCAGTATAAACACAAAAAGATAATAGAAAAATATTTAAGGAAATATTTACTCATTCAGTTGTGTATACAATATGGCGTCGTTAAAATCTAGCAAATTTGGTTGGAAAATTGGGCAATTTTCTATTAGGTTCTCTTATTGAAAAACAAGGTATAGACACTAATAGAATTATTTTATGCTTGTATTTTTTTATCTAAACAATTTTGAAAACTTCTATGTATATCGTATTTTAATTAGCTTACTGTTTGACGGTCTTGAGAATTTATTATGTTCAAATATAAGACTACTACTCTTCTGTAGATTAACACATAAATACTAATCTTATTGTAGACGTAATCCTCACTAGAAACAATATTCGAAAAACAAACACAGACGTTTTTCCGTGCTCAAAATTGTTCACGGACAGGAACCATACACACAAACATTATTCAAATATTCTTTCCTATTATCGCTGCATTTACTGCCTACGTGTAAATTAATATTAATAAAAATCACATCAGGAGACAAACATATTGAAGAACACCTCAACAATACTAACAACGCTAAACAAGCTAATAGAATCCGTTATTACTACGGGTATGACAAATTCACTTGCATTGAATAACCTCCCCGCTCTCCTCCAAGTTTTTTCTCTCTCTCGCTCTTTGGCCTGTAAATGATAATTCACACGTTAATAAATGTCAGCGGTGTTAATGTAAGCTCTCACAATAAAGAAAGTGAAAAATGACAAATTAAATATCACAATAGTAAGTTTGACTTTGATGTATACATCCACATACAAAAGTTTTGAACAGCTAAAACCCATAAGGGTTGATACATTCAGAGCATTAAATGCAACAAAAATTAATGTAAAGATTAAATTTAACAATCTTCATTAAAAGGATGTGTAGTATTTTGTCACATGAAGAAAGTAAAAAAAGTCTAGGTTGCAGGTTGAATAGTGAAATGCCACACATTTATATGTAACTGTACTTCGATGGTGTATTGATAAACTCTTTAATTTCTGTGGGGATTTTCTTTCTACGAATTTAAATTTATAAGCACTTTCGACGGTAGATTTGGAAAACGAAAATCACTCTAAGATATTTACAGACTAAGTGTTTACACTGCAAATTAAGTTAGTTTTTCTGAGAATCGATGGCAATCGCCAATGTGTCTACCTACTGACCGCGCAATAAATATCGCAAGTTACCTGTCAATAGAAGTACTACGAGAATTATATTAAACGACTCAAACGCGTCAATTGCAGGCTTCACGTCCTGAATCGTTATTCAGGTAAATATAACAGGGTAATTGTAACAAAATGTATAGCCGTAGGCCAAAGGGTACTGGGTATTTAAAGGAATCTAAACCAAGTAAATTGGAAGTAAATATGATGTACTGAACGAAGGTAGACCGTAACCAAATTAATTAAATAAGAAGGAAGTGTATGATAAATCAGTAATCATTTTTTCATGCAAGATATTGGTTAAACAATAACTGTAAAAATTATGATATTCAAAATTTAATATTATTTTATTAGTATTCGCTTAATGTTTTAATTGAACAAAGCAAAATATACAACGTGTCTTAAATTTATGTGAAAGGTTTATATAAGTGGTAAGCATATTGGACCAATTCTGTGTTCTGTGAGGAAAAGGTATTTCGTATAATACTAATAACAATTCGTATTTGTATACAATCTGGAATCATAGAAAAATATGTATGTATGTATGTGATGGACGAGAACACAAGCATATTGGAGTTGCATGTCTTCCCGAACCACACGATATCGTGCCTATTAATATTTGTTAAACTCCAGCATGTATGTAGATATATTAGAGACAGACATTGTTGTATTAGTACATATGTGCGCGTAATGGTTGGATTATTCTTCAAGACAACAGCTCAGTTCAAACAGCTGCTGTTGTAAAATTTGGTTAGTGGAACATACTCAAATAAAAGTTTTAGAGTGGCCCTCGCACCTAGAATCCATTGAGTGTATTTACACACTATCTAGTTGTATTTGTCTTGTACAATAAATCAATACTTTTTACATATACAGGGTGTTTACTGAATAGTCCGTGAAAATAAAAGAGGTTAAAGCTAATGGCATGGAAACCTAAATTCCAAAAAATTAATAGTTTATGTCCACGCAGAAACGAGAAAATAATATTTTTCAATATCAGCCCGGCCCTGTTTCTTCGATCGCAACGCATAAACGGATGGGCAACACAGGCAGCACGTTCACAAGCATTCGTTGTCTTACGTGTACATTATGGCGAGTTATACGAATACTGAGTACATGGATATAATTTTAATCTACGGAGAAGCAGGATAAAATCTTTTACTGCACCCGTATTACGTACAGAAAATCCAACGTCTATCAGATGATGATTTTCCTCGACGGGTTATCTGTTGGGAATGGTTTCGTCAAACAGAAACTCGTCTTCCAAATCTTCGATCCGTGATCCTGTTTACCGATGAATACTGCTTCACAAAAAATGGTGTGCTGAATTACCATAATATTTATCGCTGCTCCGATAAAAAACCTACAAGATATCCATCAGAGTTCATACCAACATAGGACATCAATAAATGTATGGGTCGGAATATTGGGCTTTCTTTTATTTGGACCACATGTACTTACCGAAAATTTAAATGCGGTAGATTATTTTAATTGTCTGCAAATTACATTACCGATTACTTGGATAACATACCACTACATGTACGACGGCAAATGTAGTTCATGCACGATGGCGCACTTCCACATGTTGCCCGACTTGTCTGGAAACATTTAAACCAGGCATTTGCACATTGAATAGGCCGAGAAGGAACGACTCTGTGGTCAGCAAGAAGTCTCGATTTGAATCTGTTGGACTCTTTCCTGTGAGGATTCATGAAAAACTTTATTTATGGTCGTCGACGGGAAATTTTGGACGTCGAGGCTCTTCGAGATTGTGTTGTCACAGCGGCCCAGCTTATGATAAGTTTTGCCGTCGCACAGACGCGTACATCAGGAGCTCGTGGTAGTATGTAATTGCGGACATTACTATTAGTTTTTATCCAGTTTCTCATCAAACAGTCTTCTTCAAGACTACCACGAATTATTTGAAAAGAAAAGAACTATTAACTATGAACGCGAACTCAAATAGTAAATTATTAATTACCAGATCATTAGGTAATAATATGTCGTTGTACTTTAATATTGAAAGTTTCTGTAATGAAAATCAAAAACACCCGATTCCTACGAAAAAAACTTAGGTCGAAATGAATAACATCTATAGTAAATGTGTGACCTTGTTATAAATAGAATATTTGTGAAAAGACCACATATGCAATTCATAGAGCAGCAAAGCTGCTTCGTAAACAAATGTATTCATAGAGTACAATAAGCATTTCTTTACATATCATTTAACTTGATAAAAAATAGCTGTTTATGTTTATTAGAAATTTTTGTAGCGTCTCTTGTTTTCTTGTACACACGTGTCAGACCCGGATTCAACAAAATTTATTTAACGAAACTGGTAATTATTAAAGGATAAATTATTGTAATATATGATCGTTTTTTTGGATTTACCTGTGTTTGGATTTCTTGTGATATTAGTTTTATACTGTTTATTATTCCGACACTATTCATTTGACAGCCTGTATATCTAGGTCCCTACTTTATTATTACATTTCCGTACAAAGGTTAAGTCTGTAGGAAGAAAGTTGATTTGTGTCCTGTGTTAATTCAGTTTGCTCACCTTACCTCTTTTTAAATTTTACGCGAACTACTCATCATTTCTGCAACAGCGATCGTATAGGTTGGTACGCAGTTGGAGTTCCATCATGTGACTTTATTACAGTATATTATATGTCTGTTCAAAGAAGCAGTTACTTATAGGTTCCAACTGTTAAAACTAGGTATCCACGTAAATTAGTCACATGTTTGCCGCTGATGCACGATTGTTGCTTGACTAAAAAATTGAATCTATTCTTCGAACTATGTATGAGGATAATTGAGGCCTAACACAGAGATGGTGCGAATTTGGAAGAATCTGTTTTACCATTCTGTAGAATAATCTTTTAATAGGTTAAATATGAAATTACAGGCCGATCTGTGGATTAGAAACTGTTTGACAATACACCAAAGTGTATGTTTCGTGAGATTTTATAAAAATGGAATAAATCTGAGTTGAGGACAATGATAAAGTACTTGAATTTAAAAGGTTTAACACCAACCGAAATTAAAGCAGACGTGGATTCAACAGTATTGGAATCCATGTCTTCGTTTTCTATGGTGCAAAACTGCGTTGCCAAAGTTAGACGTGGTCGTACTAACTATGTACGAACACACCACTACTGCCTCGGATATACAGAATTGAAAAAGTCTACCCGTCTACCCTGAATGACCGTCGAGTAAAAGCGCACCAGATAGCAGACAGAGATGGTATTTCAAATAACAGGTAATTCCGGTAACTCCAAACGCCACATTTTAATTAGTTTTCGACACATATTTCGATGATGCATGGATCATCATTCTCAATCGATTACCGAATGCATGGCAGTGTTGACAAAAATTTGACTGAAGAATTGGAAATGAAAAATACTGCAGTTGTGCATACCGGAGCAAAAACTGAAACATTTGAGTGTTTCTGGCCACCTTTTGTCATGTTTTCGCCGCGATCCAAAGGACTTTTGGCACCGTTTTGATGCGTTTTTCATAGTGTCTATGAAATCTGGGTCCACCATTACACTTTCAGAATCAAGGAAAAGTCCAAAAAAATAGACACACATAGATTCTCCGCTACCAAAAAAGACAAAAACGGTCAGCACGAAAGATTAAGGCAACTTTAATTTAGTATTCCAATAAAATTATTTTCATTCGACGACATTAAAGAAAAATTGTCTCATTTAGCAAAGAAGAAAGTGGTTTTCCATCAGGATAACGCACCTGCCTACAAGTCTGATTGAAGTCGGATTGAATTGGTCAAAATTTATGAATTGCGATTTGAATTAGTGCCTTATTCGTCCTATTCCCTCGATATAGCTTCCTGCGATTATCATTTGTTTCCAAACCTGAAAAAGTGGTTCGGCAGTTAGACATTTTCGTCCAATTCTGAGGTAATCGCTGCTGTAAATAGGTATTTCGATGACTTAGATTCAGCAACGTACAATGAAGGTGATATGATATGATATGATGTTTATCTTATAATACTCTTTTTCTTAACCGACTGTTTAACTATAGACATGTAGAAACAAACGACAACTAAACGCACGTAGAGTCCGTGCATTTTCTCATGGCACCAGCGCAGAAGTCCAAAAATAAAATTAGAAAAGGATGCATATATCATTGAAAAGAGAAGCGTATATAGAGCCCATCCTAAATACATTGGGTAAGTGATTCGCAGCACCACCTATCGTCCACTAATCGCAATCATAAACACGCTTGGTCTGATGAACGCAGCATAGTTTGCCCCCTTCCACCATACCACCCGGAATTAAATCCTATTGAAAAATTGTGGGCAAGCATAAAAAATTGGGTTGCTACAAAGAATGTCACGTTTAAATTGGACGATGTGGAAATTTTGCTAAGAGAGATTTTCCCAAATTCACCATGAATGGGCAAATGTGTGACGCCATGTAATTAAAATAGAAAAAGATTTTATAATAATAATAATAATAATTTATTAAGTTGCCCAACAGAGAATATCCAATTACAGGACAACAGCATTATAATTAAGTGTACATATGTCTGAAAGAAAAAAAAATGTCTTAGGCTACACAGTAAAAGTAGTTTACATAAGTTAAATTATAAGTATTGACAGCAAAACAGTCTACATAGAAGTAGATTACACAGAAATCAAGAAAGATAGACCCTTGCTAGTGATAGTGAATTATCGGTTTGCACTTATTCATTAGTACGGGTAGTGACATAAAATTAATGTCAACCGAGGCATCCGAAAGGGAATTATATGTGGCGCACATTCGATACATGGGCGAGTTCAATAATAATAAATATACAGAAGGAACACATACTAGATAAATATTGCGAAGAGTTTATAATAAATCTTGAATCCGATTCCTCTGATGAATTTAGTTTCTCAGATGATGATAATGATTTATTTTGTTTTTATAATTAATATTCATCGGTTCATGCTTATATTTATATGTTTTTTTAATGTCACAGCTTTTATATACTATTTTTAATTTAAATTTATACATATAAGTATGTATATGTATTGACATTACATTGAACAATAAAAAGTAGTTCGAAAATAAAAAGTATATTATTTTCTGCGTTATATTTATATTGAAACTTTAAATACTTTTAAATCCACTCTTGCACTATGGAAATTGTATTACTATAACCTATTGAAATCATGCGGATACGAATACTTTTAAAATACTTATTCCATTCAAACAGAACCTCAAATATGTAATGTCAATATTTTTCACTGTCAATTAATAGACATCAATATCGTGCACAAAGTAGACTGGTATATTAAATAGAACCCTCAAATATAAAATTAATGTGTAATTATCACGAAAGTTCGTAACTTTTCTATTGAAAAAGTTTAAAACAGTTACTATTCTATTCCAAGCTTTTTCTATTGGTAGCGAATGCCGAGAGTCTACTAATTAACGCTTTTAACCCGATTTTTGTTCCACAATCTATATAATGTGACGTCAAAATCACCGCGCAGAGTTGGTGCCATGAGATAACGCGTGGACTCTACACTAAAAATTTGTTTAACGTTACAATAAAAGACATATTATACACTAGAGCCAAGTTAACGGCAATTCTATTTGAATAATTTTTTGTAATTAAATACACTACAAGGGTTGTACATAGTACGCAGTCATAATTGTAAGTAGTATGCCGTTCTGATTCTGACTTTTTCATTATCAAACCGTTAATTCTCATACAAGTAACAGTAACACGAACTGTAATCGTGGTAAGACATCATATGTTTAACGTATGCAACATTAACACTGTAAGAAAAATATTAAACCCAGGAAATATAATTTAGATATAATTAATTCCCATAATTACTGGTATTTGTTGTTTGTATTTATGCAAAATTGCTGGTTATTCATATATTAGAATTTATATTTTTTATTTATTTAATTGTAATAAAATATGATTTATGCGGAGCATAAGAATGACTACCGTTACTTGCGCATTCCTGAATTTTTGAATGTTTTGTCCTAAGTATAAACCGTATCTACAAAATACATTAATGGTTCAATTTTGTGCTTTCACCAAATCTCTAAATGGTCATGCAGCATCTATACACACATATTTCATTCTTTGTTTGTATAACGTACAAGCTTATTCTCGCCTTAAAACCACTTAATGTTAATCCATTCGATAGGAAGTAAAGATTGTAATGCAAATTACAGTGTTCTGCTTTCTAAACTGCTCAAAGAAAATGAGGAATTATTACTTCTTTACAAATGCAAAAATATCGTCAAATGGTGTTGGTAATTATGCAATTATTAATAAATATTTATGGCAAATGTGTGATTTTTAACAGTTCTAATAGATTTAAATATAGCATTATCACAGAAGTTGAATACGCAACTAACTAACTAAACAAACGAAAACATATCGAAAAAGAAAGTTAAGATATGTAATTACTTAACTGTTTTAGTGGTACTAAAAGATGATTACAATAGATCCTCCAATTGTTGTTTACTGGCAACAACCTCTACCCCTTTTAGTACTAATAATAACACAGTTAAGTACATCGGGCGATCGAGAAAGATT
>SMLS01070182.1:0-11635 GCA_004785975.1 Popillia japonica
TTATAGTTTCGCTAAAAGTCGCGAAATGTAAGGCTCTCAGGTGTCTCTGTAGCTTTTAACATGGCAGTAAGTGTGTATTTTAAGTACAGCTTCTTAAAAGTGGCGATAACCCTTGATCCATTGGTTGAATTATGGAAGTTGTGTTCGGTGGCAAGAAAACTACACTGATATTTTCATTTCAGCTTTTTTCAGTTTACCGAGAGACTGGAAGCATTGTTCACTATCAGTAAAGCTTTAAAATTTATGTTTTGGAATTTGCAATATGTTTCAACCTCCATAGAAAAGCATTGAACTAACCAATAATTAAGAATTGAACCTGTCATCCATACCTTTTTGTTAAATTTCCGATGTACTGGTAATTTTCCTTATCGACGTTCTTAAGAGCACGAGGAATTTCTGAATGATAGATCAATAGTGGTTTGCATTTAAAGTCTCCTGCAGCATCTCGACAAAGGAACAGTGCTAACCTCTTTCGCTACTTTAAACCCAGGTGCTTTTTTTATTCTTTGGAAATGTATGTGCGTTTTAGCATGCGCTTCGATCCGGTCTCATTAGCATTAAAAACTTGCTTAGTACTGTATTCACCATCGTCAATTATTGTTTGTAACTCTTGTGGAAACCGTTTGACAGCTTCGTGATCCGCGCTAGCAGCTTCGCCAGTAAACTGGATGTTATGTATACTACTACGCTTTCGAAATCGATCAAACCATCCTTTACTAGCAGCAAACGTGGTGGTTGATGGTGTGTCATGAAGTTCTTGCGTATTCAAATCAATCTGTTTACCTTTTAATGCTATGCTTACCGATTCAATGCCGATTTTTGTCTTATTGTTGTCTTCAGTCCAGCAAATTAGTAATGATTCCATCCTTCTTCTACTAAAACTACTAATGAAGATGAACTTGCGTGGTGGTGGAGATCCACTCCTTGCTTTGGACTATTTCTATCTTAACACAACAATACAAAAAATCATGCGCTGTCAGTATGGTTTTAGGGCTGGTTTCTCCTAAAACTTTGGACTTAAATTGAAAATAGTGGCGAGTAAATGCGGTGTTTCATTCATGTTGGGTATTACTAGAGCTTTTGAAACTATTAGCAATTATTTAGCCTTTTAAAAGGCGTATAGATTCGAAATGAATGGTTCGTTTCTTGAAGGAATAGATTACTTAGTTTATAGAGTACAGAAAACACAGTAGGAGGGACTAGCTTAGAAGAACTTGAAGTACTAGTATTAACCAAGTGCAGAGAATTTATCACTTGACATTTCAGGAGAATTTGGCAACAGATAGATAGACTCGCCACACACAAAGTGGAGGAAGAACTTGGATAGATTTTCTAAAACTACAGAATTGGCTGTAACAGACCATTGTGCTAACTAGCAAGATCTATCGATCTACCACCGGTCGACTTCTCTTGTATACATTGTACAAACAAACTTTACAATTCCCCTGGTGCAAGCAAAGTGCAATTTGAAGGATTGTATTCGGTGTACACTGCATTACTTAGATCTTAATTGTACAAATTTTTTTTGACAAACTTTCATCTTGCATTCATAAGTAAGTCCAAGAAAATAGATATGGCATAGTAAAATTAGTTAGTAGTTATGAAATAAGATATAGAATTTGCTGTCAAATACATAAAAAAATCTAATAACAAACTAATACAGCAAACTATCTCCAGATGTCATTATATTCTGCTTGCAAATAAATTTTCAAGCAACGTTTTTGTAATAGTGTCTGCTGCGTGAATGATAATGTCTCAATTTGTATCAGCTCAAATATTTTTAGATGAATAGAAATTTATATTCACACCCGATTCATTATAATTTACTGCAATAAGGAAGCACGCAATTTAGGTATGATAATTGCAATCAGAACTTCCACAAAAAGTGCCAGTAAAATACGGATACGCCTATGTAATTTCGAACAATACTCAAGAACAAACAAAAATAAACACGGTTGACTCGACAGGTGGGATAATTACGCAAATCAGTATTACAATTAATTTCATCAGCCTGAGCGCTTTCAACATAATGACAATAGCAATTATTTTTTCCTTTTCAAAGTTATAAAGCTGTTATCTTTTTAATTATTATACTTATCTTATTAGCCGGACTTATAATGAATGCGTGGTATGTATAGTATTTCCCATACTTTAAAATGTTACAGATTACCGAGATACAAGGTGTTGGAAATAAAAATGTTTTTTTGGAGCCATTTCTCGGATTTTTTGCACTTAAAGTTCCTTAACACATTCTGTCGATAAGTAAAAAGAATTTAATTTATAAAGTGAGCCTTTAATACAGACAGACCTATTAATTTTTTGGGCCAAGTACTGTAATCTTTCAATTAAAAAATGATCATGCACTTCCAGCTATCATTTATGGGATACGCTTTACATTTATGCGCAATCAGTAATAGGTACTTGACACACCAAGACCTAAGTTTTAATGTGACGATCCTCTTTATATGAATATGAAAAGGATGACAATATGATTTCTATCAGTTAATAAAACCAAAAAATACGCGTACTGTTCTGCTGGACAATTGTGTGTTGTATGATATCATTTTCTAATCCACCACTATTCTTTACCCTTGTCTAACTAATAGAAAATGCTATCGCCACATCGATCTTTCCAGTTTCACTCAATTCAACGAAGCCCTCATTCCGTACTACTGCCAGGTGAAGAGGACCAATCGCTGGACATGCGTAATTCATTTCAAGCGGAACCGGTGTTCGATTAACTTCGTTCTGTTCTTAATAAGACGTCGCTGGGTATTAAAGTTCTCTCGTTTTATAACGGTTAGTAAATCTTGATTGCCGTCAGTAATTGCTATTAAGATGGAGCATTCATTCTTCCACAAATTAGGATGGACACCTTACTGACTGGTCACTTGAGCTAGATGCTCATTCTACCAACCCTATCAAATCTCTCACTTCCACTACAGCATCCTAGTGTCATCTATGAAGCCGAGTATCTTGCCCAGTGGAAGCTTAAGAACCGTCGAGGGCTCAAGTAAAAACTCCTAAACTCCTAAAACTATTTCTGCCTGAGTTATTCAGTTCTTTACATGAGCACATTAGATGACGACTCGTTTCCTCCTGCACCTCGCATCTAAAATCCAATAAATTATCCCGAGACATCAATTCCTAGCGAGAATACTCGAATCGCTACACGCACACTTACAGTTGGAGTCCCGCCCATTTCTAGTCGCGCAGAATGCAATCCACAGGTTGCAAATAATATCCCGATATAGGTATAATAGGCAACTTTACCCAAAGATAATCACTACTTCACTCAACATCAGCAAGATGTAAGAAACACATTTTGTAAAAAAAAAATCTAAGTGAACAACTAACAATTTTAGCACTTAAAAGAGCAAAGGATATTGAAATCATCCGTCTCAAGAGTCTTCTATGCATAAAAGCTTTTCTTTCCGTTTTACACCCATTGTCGATCCCCCATTGACCCCTGTCAGTTCTGTACGTTAGGAAAGTATAATATTAAGATTTTTTATAAAATCATGTACATAAGTTTTTGGAGAGTTTACCTTTGAATGCAAGTCGCCCAAGGCGATATCCTATCATACTTTTGTATAATTGTTCAAAATAGTTTCCATTTAACTATCAACGCTGATAAAATCAATACAGAGGCAGAACTTGAATAAATAATTCAAGAAGTTGTCATTATTACCAGAGGTTAACGAAATATCCCGGAAGGGGTATAAAATGCATGTATTCGATGTATTCCTTTGGTCCTTTGTAAATAATAATGTAATTGCAATTTTAACTGCAAGGATGGATTATTTTCCTTGTTACTAAGCACAAAACCAGATAACTACACGGTTGTACTTTCAAATACATAATTACAAAATATTATCACATTTTTTAATATTTAAATTCTTGGCATTATTAGTTGATCACTTTTACTCCGAGCAAACCGTATTAATATTTCTCGTTAATAAACGCAGGACGATTTCTAATATAAATTATATCATATTACGCACAACGTATATTAATTTTTGCTGAGATAATTCACGGCAAATTAACATCACTCGGTCCAATACATAGCACAAATTACTTGGCGACAGGAGCCTTAATAACGTAGCTGTTGGAATGCGTGCTCGGGAAGCGTATTAAGAGAGTCCGTGCTGTATACATACTTACGCTCAAGTTTACCGTTAATAAGTTTCCTAATAGCATAGCTTTAATAAGGTAACAATAAGAAAAGATAAAAGTTTATAACGCAAATCAATTTTTACATGAAGTGTACTTTACTTTTACTGGATGCGTAACTAGCTACATAACTATTTAGAAAGTTCAAATTTCGTAACATATGAAGAGGTTTTGTTACTTGTGTCAATCTTAGAAATTGACAATTGCGTGTTTAGATTTTATTTTAAACAAGACTACCACAGACATTTCTTGTTTGTAGTTGAAAATACGATAAGTTTCAGCAATTCCGAAGATGTCGTTTATATGATTTACAACATTTTACTTAAAAGATATGAAGCTGTCCGTTATGTCCATTAGAAACATAATCCTAAATTTAGTTTATATTTTTAGTACGTATTGTATATTATCTTTGATCGCAAAAAGTTATTTAGTTAGCCAACACATTAAGACGAATTACGAATTATATAATGATCTATTTTATTTATACCAAATAGCTAAATTGCTGGAGCAACACGTTACAATTCACTCACGAATTTTTACCCTTTTTTGGCAGAGAATAGTTGCTAGCGCTAAACACTGAAATGATTACAAAATTCAGAGCACTAAAATCCTTGACATGTCATAGCGTTCTAAAAGTACTATGTCTACCAAAAAAATATATTTCTACATGATGACATGATGGTAAACAGAAAGAAAAGTAGATACATTTGTATATTGCTAAAGCCCAAATTCTTCTCAGGGTTAAGTTCCTAAACTTTTGTTTAGCTCATCAAAAATTTTCTTGTTGGCTTGAATTTGTTCGAGTATTGGTCTCCAGAGACAGACGGTTTGCTTTGTTTCGTTTTGCTGCACCTTTGTCTTCTTTTGCAAGATCATTTTGTCTGTAATTTTTGCTTTACCCTGTTGGTTACATATTAGGACACTATGACGAATTCAAATGCAATTCCGTCAACTATTCCAGGGCTTATCTCTCCTCATAAATCGATGGTAAGATTTTTTCCAATCAATTTTTAAACATAATACAAATTCAAATTGCTGCTGCAATACGCTAGAGCAAAATTCCGAGTCATAATGATAAATTTTCCAAAATGGTGGTTTAACAACAGTTTGCTTAAGACTTCTATCATACCTGCAAAGAATTGTCAACTTGAATTCTAGCTTTTCCTTCCGCTTTCCTGGAGAACATCTCTTCAATTAAGGTCTACACTTATTTGCTGTTCCCGTCTTAGAAAGTTACTATAAACTGATTTTTATTTTGGTAACATATTATTACATTATTAAATGTATTTCTTTCGTTTATTATATGATGGAAATTGCAAGTGGCTTTGTACAAATTATGTTATTTAAACATTAATACCACCCATCTCAGGCGTCGGGCATGACTTCCTATATGAGCAGGAATAAGTTGTGGACTGCATTTTAGAGATGCCATTAAGGCGTTTAAGTATTCAAGAAAGGAGCCAAACTATGGAAATGCTTATGACTGGTACATAGCTAGGAGGTCCAGTCAAGGAAGACCGTTTTATTACGGTCCAGTGTCAGAGGAATACATTTTCTGCTGTCCCTTGTTGATCAGAGCCCACTAAAGAAGAAGGCTATAGTGGATACATCAACGAGCGAATTGAAAGGTTGAAGATTGGGGTCGTTGTTTCCACAGCTTACATAGAAGAGTTAAAGTTTGGAGAAACAGAGGAGAACTCTATATTTGGAACAGTGTGACTTACCATCAACCTCATGGAGATGGTTCAATTAGCGTTGAATCTAACAGCCCCGAACTGCAGTTTTGGAAGAATGGCAAAATATTCTTCAGAATTATATTCAGAATTCGATTTTCATTACTAATCTTTAAGTGTTTGGGCTTTTCCTTCCAGGGCAAATTTTTCTGTAATACTAAAAGGAAGATTTGGTTATTTCTCGCCTTAAAAGTATTCCCAAGGAACATACATATACTATCAATTACGCAAGAAAGTGTTGCTGAAAATGTAGTAAATTGTTATTTATATATGTTCCTGTAAGTGTACCAGTTAAAAAGTTGAACAGTGTATAAATAATCACCAAAATCACGTGACTTATTGGTCAATAATATTAACAGGCTCTACCCTCTTCGTGGTACATATACTAAACGACCTTCCCAATCACTTTAAATAATTGACCCTTATAAACTAGGGCATAGCAGATATCATACTGTTTTGCACGTTTATTATTTCGAGGACACACAGTAGCTGTCTGGTCTAAGTAAAAATCTGTAAAAGAAACTAGTCAAAACCATTTAACTATTGTAAGTACAGAATACTTAATCTTTTAAACGAATATACTGTGTTTCACACTTTTTTAGTTAAATTACCCTAACTGTTTTTTGCATATTATTTATTTTGAAAATATGTCATTTACGATAGAAAATCTTTTCTAGTACAAGAATTGTTCCTATTTTTCATAGAGGATAATGTATACGAGAAATTGTTAACAAAACTTATTGTGATAAAAGTATCCAAGGTCGCAGTCGCTTTTGAAACATGTATTATGTAAAATCAATATTTCATAAAAAAACGTGAAACATGGTAAGATATACAAAATAAGATTTATTGCGCGAAATACTGTATTGTGTACTATTAAAATATTCAAAAGACGGCGAGACCTCTATTCAGCAGGAGTTTTACTACAAAGCTCGCTTATGAAATATGCAACAGGATTATTTTAGGTGATTTTATGTAGGTATACCAAAAGAGGATCACTGCAGGGTTTTTATCAAATAAAAATAAATTTGTTAATTCCCCAACACGTAATTGCATGTGATTTTTCTTCTAAACTAACAAAATATTCTCAGTAGTAAAGACAAAATTTTTGTCTAATTATTTGAAGATTTTCTTTTCTTGCTAGGAATTGTTTGAGACAAATCCTTTAAATTTATTGATTGTATCTTACAAACCATTCTGTTTTAAGAATATTAAGTAGTATGATAGATAAAATAGATGAAATCAACTATATTTTTGGTTCATGACGACAATGTATGAATTAGTATGTATCATTGTTTTCTGTGATAAGGAACAAAATCAAACCAATCTGATTTATTGATATATATGTATGTATATGTACTTCCTGTAGATATTTGGCGATGTATCGTAAGAATAAGATAACTTATTTTTGTAATTCCTGTGTTCCATACAAAAATAATAGATAATTATGTGCTAGTACATTTTGCAAATTTGAAATACATATTACTCTTCAAATCAATAATGCAAGAAGTACATGCATATTCGTAACTAATCCAACTTAAAGTATCTGCCTTCACGCTATAGCACAATTACACAGAAGTTTTAAACTACAGTACTCTGCATCCATTTTCATTGCGGAAGCATGTAAAATGAATTACAGTTCAACGTGTTCCAAATGTATGAAACTTATAAAACTGATGATGATTAATGATCAATTGCAAGAGTGGATTAGTATATTTACAGTACGGAAAACGACTTCAAATAATGAGCATGTTCGTATTGTCAGCAATTAGTCAGATACTAATTTAGAAAGAAATTAAACAAATAGGATATTCTTCATACCAATTTTTATATAATTATACAGTATGTATAATTTATGTGAGTATACAGGCTGATGCATTTTCGATCCTCGCCATTGTGATCTCGCTTATTATTAAAGACAGACGGTAGGTTTAAATTTGGCAAAGTTGCTAAATGTTGATTATTATGAAATGTGATTATTATGATCCCGAGAAAGTAGACTTAGAACAAAGTTCGAGATTTTTCAAAAAAACTGAAAAATCCAATTGTTTTATTTTGTTTGTAGCACTTTTATTTGCTCTTGCAGAGAGAAAAACTAAAGACACACTCTCAAAGCCACTTTTGCTCCTCTATCCAATGGTGTACTTAAAATTTTTATACGATGTTTCGTTTTCTTTGGATCATCATCAACTTTGATATTTCTTATGGGCGCCATATTAGATTTTAACACAGCTAGAAATGTTTTCTTTTTCTGATTTCAACCATGTGTCATATGTTGGAAACAAAATTTGATATTGTGTATTAATCGACAAAGAATCTAATTTAATATTAAATGGGGTAGGTAGCTATGAAATTTGGAACTGTCAATCGCTTAAAATTGAGTATTGCAAAAATGAAAATCGATGTTAAATAAGGTAGCCATGGGAGTTTGAACTGAACTTGCATTAGTCTCTATCTATCGCGATGGTGAGGATCAAAAATGAATCAGCCTGTATATATATCCAACATGTTTTCTATTATGACACTTTTGGTACTTTCATAACAAATAAAAAGCTATATACGACTTTATCACAAATCACTTAACTTGTGGCTAAACCTTTTAACAAACTTTTTCAGGTGATGAAATAAGGCCTAATTTTTCTGATGTAACTAACTGATATTGATATTTCATTTTATATTCTCTGAAAATAAACTGTACACAATATTTCAACATTACTGTTACCGCAAACTACTAACTCAAATCAGATTTGAATGTTGAGAGACTTGTTTGCAATATGCGTTTCATATGATAAAGCCAACGACGCTAGTTATAAGAAGATTTCATGAGTAGTTAGACGTACATTTTAAACACACTAGATGTAACTAGATGTAAGAAGAACCACGAGAAACCGCAGTATAAAAAAGTTCATATTGCAACAATCCTGATTATTTGAAATCGTTTCTAGATAAGACAAAATTGTGAAAAATCGTTGCAAAAAAGTTCTATCCAAGATAATGAAATACCTAAATGTACCAAACCATCAGCAATTCAAAACTGTTTAAATACATATAACCAGAACAAAAATTATAAATCATTCTGAAAGAATTGCTGGAGCAAGTGAGCTGAGTTAAGGAGGTAGGAGCGACCAACCACTAATCAATATTGAAGGGCAGTTCAAATACCTTTAAGCTTGCATTCCAGTAAAGAATTTAAGTAGTTTCCAGTAAACGTTATGTGCTTTACTTGCAATCAATTAACTCCAACGTAAAATTATTCATTTTGTGATAACACTTTTGCCATTAGTTGCTTGGTAACTACATGCTTTTTATGTATAAGAAGTAAATACACATGAACTACTTTTATTGCAAGTAAAAAACCAAAGACGTTAGTGGTGGAAAATTGCCCATAGAAAAACTACAAGAGTATGTAGGTAGCTGATTGTGAGTCGTGTAAAATTCCAAATAGAAATTACTGCTCTAGATGCATCATTTAAAAGCTGCACATAAAAATTAACTAGGAAAACTAATGGAATATATTTCTATTAACATGTAGGTACATTTGGTTGGTAAAAAAGTAGAACAAGTCGATTTACATAAGTACCTAATACCCCCACTAAACGATATATGTATTTGCATAGGTAGTTATTTTCATGTGACATAAAAAATCAAAATCATTTACTACAGATTACTGTAAAGATTTTGGTAAAATATATAATACAGTAATTCATAGGAACTTATGAGTTTAGTACTCGAATAGAAGTATGATATACAAAACAAGTAAGCAACAAATGTTATGCTTTCTAAAGCTAACTCTATCTGCAAACGTCCATATATCGATATCATTATTGTATGCAATATCAAGTTATAAGAAGGTCTTGTATTAGACGTAATATGCACAAGAATACTAATTCGAAGTACTATTAAGAAATATAAATATACAAAATACAGAAATATAAACATATATTTAAAGCTTCTTATAATTTGTTAGAAATTCATTGGAAGGCTGTTAATTTTTACTAATTATGAAATATTAGCAAACTAACTGCAATAATATCAAATAATAAAATCAAAATTTTAATAAGAAAAAGTTATCCAGAAAATTTGGCGTTCAAATTGCATTTATAACTAATTTCTTTACATCTTCCACTGCATTAATTTCCTATTTGGAGTATTTTGATTGTTTATTTAACGCAAAAAGTTTGCGGAAGATTTCAAATCCAATTTGACACTGATATTTAGCATTTAGTTTTGCAGTATATGGCTTTAAACTGGTAGTTTATGGACATCAAATTAGCTCATAAAATAAGTAACTGTGATGCATTCGAACATAAAATAATTTATCATGATGTGTAGGTATAGGTAAGTAATAAAGCTTATATTGCAAATAAACCAATGATAATATATATGTACAGGGTGAGTGAAACTCAATGTCTCAGCTCTTTTATAGGAAGAGGAAAAACGATAGACGTAACTGAAAAGAGGTTCTCAAATGAGATTGAGCAAGGTCCATTTTAAACCGAATTTGTATATTTTTCCAGATTTGGAAACAGAGGTAATAACTTCAACGATTTATTTTTTTCCCGGAAACATACCTATATTTTGGTATATTTAAAAAGAGCTAATTTTTCTGAAGATAATAATTATTTATTATTTTTCTGAACATATTTTGTATATAAAAAATATTTTCGTTTAAAAAAAATTAAGCAAATTTGTAAAAAAATATCAAAAATTCGCAATCGTCACGGTTTAAGCAAGTAGCCTTTGAAAATAATAGCAAAGTTGCATCTGTCTACAATTAAACATAATTAGTATTAATTATTAATTTAACTAGATTTAATAATTAATTAACATAATTAATTAAATCTACGGTTTAAATGAGAAGGAGTGGTTTTCGAACAATAACTTTTGTTCAGTATACGTTGCAATGACTAACAGTGACACTGTAGTGAGAATATGTTTTGCACTCACAACCATTGCTCTTATACATACATAGCTAATTCATAATAAAAAATAAGCAGGAATATAGAAGAAGTTAATACCCCAGCGGAGATGTTTCAACAGGTGATCAGTCCCGGTAAGAAAAGAATTACGCTGATATAATGGAGATTAGAGTAATATAATATATCAATTAATCATTTTCTTTCTTGACTGTACTAAACATTTTCAATAAACAAACTAACGCCTAACTAAACTTTGACATAATTAATGTCAAATTAAAATATAATTCTAACCGAAACAAGTAAAATAAAAATGTACGAAATAAAGGACAATCGTTTCCGTTTAGAAAATAATTAGGCACCTAAATTCCATCCAAGCATCATACCAAATTTATTATTGTTTACAACTAAAAATATCTACATAAAATGCAAATATCCGCATAAACTACATAGAACAAGTTCTCGCCCATGAGCTATGCGTCGAATATCGAATCCCCACGTCTCCGCCCATGCGTTCTCGGCCCACTGAACGCTCGAGCAGTGCCTTCGCCGTCTCGAATAAAGAGTATACACCATAAACTACCGGAGTCCGCTCCAGTCAGTAAGTGTACGGTGCCGCTAACGTTTAGCGTACTACGAAATTAGTCGACGACGGCTAAATAAACAAAACACCGACGACTCCGGTGTGTTTCTACTCTCCACTCCTGTCAAACACGACGCATTCTTCCTGTCATTTTTACGTACCAGTTTTCCTCAATTTTCTTTCGTCATAAAGGCGCGACGCTGCTAATTAAAGAAAATCGTTTCGCATAA
>SMLS01070183.1:0-13269 GCA_004785975.1 Popillia japonica
AACACTAATGAAATGAGAGAGAGAAGGTTTAAGGCGCTCGTACGTAAAAAGAATGAGATGCAGTATGACGCGGTCTTTGTATTTGTGAAAAGGTTGATATTGGCGGTAAAACATCGATAAACACCACGTACTACCTACCTATTTCGTTTGATTTTGTATAAAATTAGACATTATAGTAGTGTACCGTGCAAAAAATGGATAGTATGGAACAGTTACTACTAATGGAAGTTGAAACTTCCAGCAGTTAGTAAGCGCATTTGAAGGTAAGGAAAATGTAAATAAATGCAAGACGTAGGTACTTTATAATTATTCTCAAAAAAGTAATTTTCGTCACATCATACCAAATTTTAGGTTAAGTACTCACAACATCTTGTGTTTTGTAGCAAATGTGATAGACAATGAATCGTTAATTATTAAAAAAAGAACCAACTTTATTGAAAGAGTTGATCCCCGGGGCAGGAGAATTTTTAGGAAAATACGACAGTTAACTTAGTTAGCGGTATGTACCTATATTTTTCCACTACATTGTGTTACTATTAAGTACATACTTACATTATTTTAAAATGTTAGGGGGTTAGAGTGTTAAAAAGATTGAATTAAAAAGTTATTTAAACATAAACAATTTTTGTATTTTAGAATCGACACGGTAAATAAGGAATCTTATTTATTATTGATTTTTCGTAAATGTATTCTTTGCAAAAACATGGGTAAAAGGTATATTTAGAAAGTCCGAACGTCATAGTAACATTATAGTCAAAATACAGGATGCTGAAGAATCTGAAGCTTGTGAATTATGAATAGAGTTGCGACAATTTAGAGTTAAAATATATACCTATCACTAGTTCTAATGAGTGCCGTCAACGATGTAGAGTATGTTACCTTAACATACTTGCTTGCTGAATAAGACCTTTTTTATTGTAGTTAAAGATATGTTAATGCATAAATAATTTTTTTATAATGTTTTTGTGTTTATTATGTACCTATAAAATGGAGATACTATTAAAATCCACCATTGATTACAAAAAAAACTTTTACAATTTCGTATGTATTTAAAAATGCGTATAACGCTAATATTATTGCAGAAATCGTAAAGACCGGGCAGTGTCTTATTATATAATTATCCTTTAATATTGACAAAGTTTTAGCGCGTTTTTTATAATGTCTTTAAAGTAACAATTTTTTTATAATATATGAACTACGACGCTTTGATTTATGATTTTGTTATACAAGTACACTATCATATGTGTTTAAGTATTAAAACCGATGCACTATATCCATCAACAAACTATACAAATCCACGTATGGTTGCGGGAAATATGCAATCTTTGTTGAAACCATTGGCATAATAGGTATATAGTGTACACAATACATATATCTGAGGATATCGTCCGGATATTTCCGAATATTCTCGAGATATCCTCAGCCGTGTTCAGAAGATATCGTCGGAGACAGGTATTAAAATCCTAAATAGAGCGGATAATATTGGTAAACGCCATCGCCATTATGTAAGAACTGACTTCGTTCGAATAGCGTGTCTTATTCATCTGAAACTGTTAGGATTCTACGTCTAGCAATAATTACTTACATCACATTGCATCGAATCTTAACAGTTTCAAATTAATTAGTGACACTGTTCGACCAAATGTCGGCCCACCTGTACGTATAAAAAAAAATAAAAATACTTGCTAAAACAGCAACAATTTAGTCTTACGGTAAGTACTTTTTATTCCTAGAACAGTGATTACTGCCACTAAAAATAATTATAAATTAAGAGTTCTTTTTAGTATACATACATAGTTAAGTTAAATAAACCCTCTTCTAAAACTTGACAAAGTTTACATTTAATTTCAATATAAATTTTCATTCAATTTCAATATTTTATTTATCTGAAACTAGCAACATTAGTGTTCTTAATTCTTATAAAACTATTATGTAAATCTGTTAGTACAAATTATTGCTAATTGTAGTACAAGCAATTTACTTAAAGTTACTATAAAATATAGTAAATTGAAGTATAATAGGTACTTAATTTCCAGGAATAAATTTATTGTTAAATTTAATATGCTATGTTGCTGTCCTATATATAGCAATAAATTATACTAAAATGCGGTATATTTATACTTATAGATACTATAAATTTTTCTCCGTGCACGTATTGTAGATTTTTTCAATGTTAAAGCTGGCGGTTATCACAGATGGCTGATATATACAGGTGTCCGTTAACACAGACTTTACTGTATTAGAGGTGGGTCGTTTTCAAAAAATCATGCCATGTACTTGTGGTACTAAATTGTACTCAGTGAACTCATGACGCGAATTGGGTTAACGTCTTAGTATTCACTTCGATTAAACTATCATTTAATCAGAAACATATTGTTCATAGTACCATTTTCACAAATAATTTCAACCCATGAAATAAAAAACGTAAAAGTAATTTGTTCATTATAATCCTTTCACTTTACATTAGGGTGTCTTTATACTACCTTGACATGTTACTCTATATTATTTTATACCTTTGAGGCACACAGTATGCATACATACATATGTATTTTCTACACGCGGTAATTATTTTGCCGTCCCATCAATAACGTCTCTCGTAAGACCGTCGCTGCATATAATTTTTCTTTGCCATCTTATCATCATCATCATTAATGTATTCGTGGGACATTTAATTTGGTACAAAAGGACGAAGGTAAAACGAACAGTGGACGGACAAGAAAGTTTGAGACATCATCAACATGCAAAATTATTAATATTCAGTCGCAGTACGCGAGTTCCGAAATTAATCTCCGCAAATTACTGTGGTTTATTACTCGTTAAAGTGTTTGGCGCTGATTATTTAAATACTTAATAAATTAAAAACTATTATATATTCATGGAAAACGATGACCCTTCATCGTGATACATACATATATATACTCGTATGCGCATGTATGCTGCGTATACCTGCACTCCACAACCCTTTAATAATTGCAACATTTATCGCTGGCGGAAAATTATCTCCTACTATAGTAGTTATTGGCGATGAGCTATCTTCGAGCGAAACAAGTTTGTCGACATTGTTCGTAATACTCACTTTTAAGACAGACATGTGATTGGCTGTTACATATACTCATCTAGTTTATGTCTATTTAGCCGCTAAATTATTACCTACTTCTTTGAAATAACTATTAAATTAACAACGTGGTAAAATCCTACAATGTGTTCGTGTATCTTTAAGATTTAACAAGTTTATATCGTTATACATACATACATACCTCCTCTTGCGATGCGTTCGGAATCTAAGCACGTCAGTAAAAGAAGGGTTTCAAGTATTTAAATCGTAGTATTAACTTGTGTAAATGAAAAGTAGCACAAGTAGTAGTATGTAATTAAATTAAACGTGGTCGAAGAACAGGAAAGTACATTACTTCTTAAATTATCGGGTGTAAAATTTAAAATTAATAAACTCCACAAGTTCGGTAGTCGGTACCTATACATATATAGTTAAGTAAAATAATTATGTATGTTGTGTTCAACTGCAAAATATCTCTTTGGAGCAAACTTCTGATGCTAGTAAGGCTGGATGATCGTAACTTCAAGACATACAAAAACTGCACATTATATCAGATTCTTTTACGAAACGACAGCTATTCGGTGGTCGCATTGTGGAATCAAAACGCAATCAATTGAACCGATGATCGGTGTGCCTTAATTATGCGAAAATAAACGACCGAAATCGAAACACGCGAAACTGGAGCTGTCGTCTCATGTTGATGGAGCATCCCTTTTTCTCGTTTTTTTTTCTTCGCTTTTCAATCTCCGCTCTCTTATCCGTTCACCACTTTTCCCTGCATCTTCTGTGCGTCCGTTGACGTACCTTCTCCGCCTTTTTGTTCTTACGTCCACGTCCTCAGGACGACGCGCAGAGTCAGGATCGAATGTCAGAGATATGTTAATGCGGTGTTCCCCTGCGATAATTTATCGACGTGAATATGAAACACGCAAAAACATCTCTTTGTTTGCGCAGCCATAATTTTCAATTATAATCATTCCGCCGGTTCGAATGTATAACGCACGTTCTCATCTACTACATAGGTATATAAAAAACGAAAGAAGGGAGGGGTGAAAGGGAACCAGTGGCGGCTGCTGTAAGATAAGCATATACATACATATATGAATGCTCTCTAAAAAAATTAAAGTTAATTCCAATATCGTTAGCTTGTGGTTGGTCATACAATTACAATTTGACTTTGTACTATAGGAAACGTGCTAGTTTGGTATTATATTATTATAGAGAAAGTGTGACGTCGCTAGGTCTACCTAATACGTAATGCCTGTCTTTTGTTTTTCAAAGTTTAAAACACTATTAAAACGTCGCCAATAGATTCTATTAACCTCTTCCTACATCATCCATTCCAAACTGCATGCATGATAATGGACCGGTCAAAATACTATCTGAAAGTTAAGCGGTCGTCAGAGTTCTTCATGCTATCGAATTTGATGCCAAAGTGCTACTGGGCTGCCACAGAAACTTGTAAAAACTGGTGGGACATCATAGCATCACACTGAGACGGGTTCCTAGCCACTCTAGGATCACTGGAAGTGAACTTGTTCAGAATAGCCAACGAGCGACCATTTACAGGTCCAGAACCAAGGCGTAGCAATTATTATAGCTGCATCAAAATTTCGACAGAACTGAGCTCGCGGCTACACATCGTTCTCACTATTGTGAGATTGCAAAATGCTCGGTATTCATCCATACCAAGCGAGACTCCGTGAAGAAGTCTTTATGAGCACGCTCAGAGCGAGATTGCTCACTGATATCTTTACTAGATGAACATACTCTAACAAACTGCCCCCCTTGCAAAAACTGTGGGGAACGTAGAAGTGATTCCAGCACATTTCTTTACTGACTACTTAGTACCGGATACGGAGCTACTTTTGGGCCGAACGATTAAGCAAACCCAGCCCAGGTAAATCAGCTTCCAACCAACTGTTTTCTCTTCTTCTCTCTCAACTTTCAATAAAGCAAACTATAAGTATTCAGTGGTTTTAATAACTTTAAAGTCACCCATTATATGTCAGGACACCATATGACTACACACTTTTTTCAAAAACCACCCCATCCTTAAACTAACGCAAATTTTTCAAGGAACTTTCCAAATTAAAAAGAAAACCATTACATTGAGGCAGAAACTATATTCGAAAACCATTCCAATCAAAACAACGCCAACCTAAAAAAAATGCAAAATCCTGATCTCAAACAACACAAACATTGACGACAATTCCAAGAAGTTTGGACCAAAATTCTTAAAATCCTGCAACGCGCCAAATTCGGCCAAAGAAAACTAACTGTCTAAAAGAGGCAAAAATCATTACGTTAAACTTAAATTTCATCGGTGAAGGCAAGTTCTATGAAATCTAAAAAACGACCAAACCAAAGTTCCAATGGAGCTGCTAAAAAGCCGTAAAAATAAAAATACTAAAATGCTACTAAAATTCTGGCAAAAACCAAAACAACATGCTATTTACCTGCAATATCCATTGGCGTAGTTGATACAATATACCAGAAAATTGTTCTAAATCTTCGATGAAGCCTAAATATTAGAACACGATTTAGAGGTTGGTCCTCTTTAGCTTCTAAGTGTTTTCTTTTCTAGCCAATTATGTTCATGTTCATAAATTTCGGTCTGTTGCTTTAAGAGAAAAATTATTGCGAATTATCTGATTATAAGGCAGAATATAATAAAACAAATTGGTACAGAATAATACTTATAAGCTGTCAAGAAAGATGACAGCAATTACTATTTCTTTTAAACGCCCACAAGAAGTAGTAGAAATATAGAAAATTCTGATTTATGGAGCTGAGAGATTTGTTAGTTTAAAATATGGATTTCACATTTATTGTTTAGTTATTCGATTGATGAGGCTACCGATAATCCTAAACGTATTACTTATGTACCATCTAGAATTTTCTTTTCTATCGAACATATGCGCTCTGCCATCTACATTATGCATTAGCCGCCACTGAACAGCAATATTATCCAACGAAGATGAGACTAGTGAAACGACGTTTCAGAAGCTAAGGTGGAGATGATAAGGTAGAACATACGCACGAAAGAGCGGTCTGTTGAGCATTAATTCGAATCTGAATTATGTGACATTGACCATCGTAGAGGAGACGAACCACCACGTCATCCGCGTAGACGGTTGTCGCATCTCTCTTCTGGTAGTCTGAATATTCACTAAGACTGATCGGATATTCATCAAGTCTGACCTTCTAAATCAAAACGACATGCATTCTCATGCATAATTCCAACCGATCTACTTATATTGACTTAAAATGGGATGTCATTAATTTCTGTGTATGTATTGGATCTTTGTATTATTCATATTTAGGATTCCATTTGTGAAACAGATTCTAGCAATGTTTCGTAGTAACATATTTGATTCTATGACTAGTTACGCTTATTCCGTATCGCCATATGTTAGTTTAAGTCCTTATTTAAGGCATTATTCGAATATATGAGATTACAAGTTAAATTCAGCCAAATTTTGACTGCTAGTCACTAGAATGGTAAAATCTGGAAACGAAATGTCAAATAAAACTTATGCATAAAATAAAAGGAGAAATAAAAGCTGTATTAAAGAAACTATAAAATAATTATAAGGCAAGAGTTTGCAACAATAAAAAGCTAATAAAACAGACCTTTACTCGCGAAAGCGATTATCAATGTCAGCCAATACGCTAGGGCAATCTTTATATATTTATGGAAAATTTCTATTGAATTTATATTTAAACTGATGTGCAGGTAGAAGAGAGATGCATGGAAAACAATTCTTTGTTTCAAAGTAGAACATAACACCTAATAAATATTTAGTGTAAGAGAGATACCAAGTTTCTTAAAATATGATTAACGGGGCTGTAGCGTGGAGAAATTATTTAGAATGTGCCTAATACCATGCGTTTGAATTATAAATGTTCTTTGAGCGGGAATCTTGTCCTAGGTCCACCCACTATCTATTATTAGACCCAACATTTTGGGCGCTGGCGACCCCTGAATATAATATAATCATAATACAATAAATTGAAAATAATAAGGGGCCCAACATATATCTGCGGCATACACGTTAGTTCAATCGATATTATTTTAACAAATATGAGTAATTAAGAAGATAAATTTTACTCAATTTGTTGAAATTATTGAAAATATTTAATGGATCTCCGGCGGCAGAAGTAATCCACTCACTTTCACCCACAAAAACACCAAGCACCAAATTGCTAACCCCTTCATCGTCTTATCGCCTTGATAATGACAGCTTTACTGTTGAAACGTGTTGGCGATTTATCAAAGTGTTTGGTGTTATTGTGAGTGCAAGTACTTATATTATTAAAAGTGGCATTGATAAATTCGAATCTTGGTTTTCCGAAAGTGTGTGAAGATAATTAATCTAATTAACTATTGTAAACTGCCAGTTTAAATCTAAGCGGACTTTTGATATTGGAGACTATTTTATTCCAACATAGATCTTATTTTGTTAATGTTTCCTAACCAAATCAAGTAAAAACTAACCTAACTTTTTGTTGAAGAAGAAATTCATTATTAATATTATGAAATGTTGGATATATGAATGTAAGGTTCATATATCGTATGCAAATTAATGTACATCAATTTCATTTGAGTCGCACTTATTTGAATTCAGATTGTTTTAAATGATCAGATCGATAATGTAGTTGATGAGTTTCTCGATATCTACACACAAAAAACGCTAGTTTTGTAGTTTCTTTATTTCATTACAGTATTCAATCTATAAATCTAACAATCTTCAGAAAAATAATATTGTGTAGAATCTCAATTTTGAATAGGGAAAACATTTTCTTAAGACAGTCAGTCATAACGTGTATAACACCACAGCATATTTTCGTTGCACAATCCATGTAGAACACTTAAAGTTAACTACTCTTAATACCATATATTGATGTTTGTTATAGTATAAAGATGTTTTATGGGGAGAATGATCGTTCTATGCGTACTGGTGTAATACGTACGTAATTAAAATATTCTTTAAACTGAGTTGACATTTGCCAGTTGAGTAGGTGTATGTCCATGAAGCACTCACTTTGATTGTAGTAAGATCGATGTGAAAGACTTTACACTAAACAATGTCCGATAAATTTATTTTTGTTGTTTGTGCATTTGTTATAATTTTCTTTCAAATAGTGATTATCAAGTATATAAACTAAGTTTACACTTTACAAAAAGCACAATAATATTCATCGACGATGACACCCCGAAATTAAGTTCAACAACCCTCATGCATACTGTCTTAATTTCCCCGGTTTACTATTAACACATTTGTTATATGTATGTTCTCTTGTGTTTACATTTTTTTTTCTATTTCTGTACTCAGGTATTATATTGACGATTGTATTGCTGTAGCTAGTTACTTTGTTTTTCACATTTGACCTACAATTTTTCGGATTTTCAATTAAGTACACGAAATGCCTCTAATTTATTTTGTATTCAACATACGTATGTTAGACTCAGACGACGAATTCGCGCATTTGTCGAAATAAATACTCATTTCGCGATATCAGCAAAGTGAAATATTCGGTTGCCGAAAGTATGCTGTATTTCGGGATTTGCGTAAATTAATTTATACATTTTGCAAACTGAGCAATCAGTAGTTACCCAAATGCCGAAGATGAATAATGTCCAGTTCCCGATATGGTGCGTTATGTTTTTTGGCTATTCTTTTTTAAGTTTCATTCAATTTAACATACATGAACAAAATAGCAAGATCATAAATAATTAAAACTAAATTTTATGATGAAGGTCATTGCATGTGAAAACCGAGATTTAAAATTATGAAGGAAGAAATGCTGAAACATCTGATGCACTTACAAAAGTGCTATTTGTCTGAAAAAAAATATTTATTTTTCAGAAATAGAAAATACGAAAAATTTTAGATATAACTTATTTATTACTATGTCGTTGATGGAATCTTCTTTTATAAGTAAGATCTCAATACATAAACGCGCCCAGCATCATTGACCTCGAGGTTCTCTTTCTCTCTACTATCATTTTGTTCAACTTGAACTTGAATGTACCTTCATTCCCCCCTAATAATTGTATCTGTATCTCCGTTTATTTCGTTTTCAGGTTCTCTAGCAGATTTTTGTGGATTCGTTACAATATTTTCCACATTTTTCTCCGATAATAATCTTCTTCTTGTTGTAAATGTATTCTATCTTTTTTTGCATCAGAACGAATCGTAAACCTTCAGACCATATAGTTGAATAATTCTCATTCATTCAAGCAACTAATATATTACTAATGTCATAATTCGCTCTTTCTACAGATCCTTGGCTTTCTGAATGGCGTGATTACAACATGTACAAATTCTCTGCCGTTATCGCTATGTAGTATACATGGTGCACCAATGATATGAAATATATTCATTAAGTTGTATAAGCTACTTCTTCGGTCTTGTTTGTTTTCAAAGGTTGGAGAACTAAAAATTTGGTTAGATGGTCTTTGTAATTTAAGATGAATTTAAATTCTCTGTCTTTTTCAGATTGCATATCTATGAGATCTACTTGACCTCTTTCCTTGGAAATTATCGTTGAGTTTCTCAAAATGGATTGATACTTTGTTATAAAATTCAAGTTTATTTACGGATGCTTGCGCTCTGTTTGCCTCGTTGTTTTCATCTTTATTTTATTGCTGCATTTTCGTTACTTAGTTGTGATTATTTACAATATAAACCTAACCTGTAAAATTTTAATTGTCAATATGGAAATAAAATTTTCTGCGGGAATTTTATTTTTAAATATTACCGTACTTTCAAAAGGGTTGCATATCTAAAAAAGGTCACGTCAGTTTTGGTATTAAATGAAAGCGTTCTACTTGACACGCAAGAAAGGCACTACTGTTGCTTACTAAGTTTCAGTTAAAAATGATAAGCTGAGACTTGCAGAAGATTATGGCAACCGGAAATGATGCAGCATCGGTAACTGCGCATTATTCAAATTCGGCATTTGAGTAAGAACTGATTGCTCAGTTCCACAAGTGTGCAATTCAACTTACACATATGCCGCAATAAAACATACTTCCGGCAACTGATCACTGAACTTTGCTCATATCGCCAGACGAGCATTTATTTCGGCAAATGAGCGTATTCGGCATCTGAGTCTAACACATACATTACAGTTACCGCTAAATAATGAGAAATATTTATTCATTTAAAAATTAAATATTTAAGTTGTTGTTTTTATTAAACTAAAACCAATTTGTTGAGTAATCACGCATGATAATATAATTGCTCATACATATTATATGCTACAAAACGAGAAACACTTAAACAGTTGGCAACAAATATTCTGATTGCAAGCAACAGACAAGACGAAAAAAGCAAACAAAACAAAATACTGAAAGAAATGCACTCAGACCTTCATACGAATACGTTGACCTATAAATTACCAGTTAAAAAGAAACTGTAGCCTATATCTAGTTAGCATTTGAGATGCCCTGGAACAAGCTATAAAACGCAAAGGTGTGCGAAATGATTTATTTAACACCCACATTTGTTAATACACGTTTAGACTGTACTTCTCGTCAATACGTCGCCGTTAACCAATCACATTCTAAACGTTACGCGTCCGCAGCAGTACTCCATAACATAACAATCATAATGCTATGTGCTTAAATTTAAATTATTATTGCTGAAATTTCCGCAATAATGCCCGTGATACTTTCCGTTTAACTCAAGATTTGAACGCAATATAAAGGAGAACGATGGAATGCGCTACGTAGGTCGCAGATTAGTACTTCGAACGAACAGTGGATTGACGTTTACGAGGCTTGTTTCTTTTTGTTCAATTTTTGTGCATTATATTTTTAGCGATTTAGAGTCGGAGTTTAAAAATTCGAGGCGTGACATTTAGAGGGACGTTAAAGCAGCACTTAAAGTATTATTTACGGCTAGTAATTAACCGAAGTTTAATTATCAGGGTCTGATTGGAACCCAGATTATTCTCGGAATTATTATTATAATCGTCCACTCTTCGGCTGGCGACTCGCAGTGCGAACCCTTTTGCTATTTTTTCGCTCGTTTAGTCGCTTTTCGTTTCTAATTTGCAAGGCGAATACAGTGGTGTAGATGGGCTACTTTTTTATGCCATTAATTTAATCTACACATCCGAAAGTAATATATACATATAGGAGTATAATACTTGATAATTTTCATACACATTTGCAGAAACAAGTGTGTCTCTAGTGTGAATCAGACTCTAATCTGTTTTCTACAAGTAAAACTTTATTTTTAAAATATGTTAAAGAATCTGCAACAAAAGAAAAAACAATAATTTATTAAAAAATTGTCCATAGAGTTTGCCATATCATATATTTATTGTAATAATTGCATCAGTTTCTCCCACTTCTGCATATAACCGGCAAAAACAAAATATAACAATCTTCCGAAAAATGTTAAAGAAAAAATATTCTCTCTATTAGAGGGTGTTCATGTTGTTCACATGCTGGTAGGTATACGTGTGCGATGTTTTGATTTATCATCACTTACGAGATAGCGTGCCTTTAACAGCGATAAGACCACATAATACCTACTTGTAAGAACTTATATGGGCATTTCTCTGCGCATTTTTTACTTCGATAGCACGCCCCTGATCAAAACCTTATTAGAGAGCGTGTTGTTAATTATACGACACCGTCGTATTAATAAGTGTAAACCCGTCGGTAATTAAATTACAATGTAGTACCCTCTCACTTGCTCCTTTCAGTCCGGTTATCTGAGTTGATCTTGCTCCCTTTATCTTTTCTGCATCTTATTTTTTAATATCATCAACGCGCGATCGGGTGCGCGCATTTCATATTTAATTAATTATAGTGTTAGTGCACACACAAGGTCAAATATAAGAGTATTACTCTGTATATGGAGAAGAGACCACACCACTTATATTTAATGATATTTTAAAACCATGACTAACTTACGATGTATATACATATATCTATGTTGTCTTAAATGATGGCTCATTCGAGCATAATATACAACTGTTCAATGTACCTAGGCACAATAGCCTTATTTATTTGTGAGAGCATGCATAAAGATATGGAAGAATGTCAGAAATTTTAAATATGTTGTTCAAACTAGGAAGTATGCAATAGAAAATATTTTATGTTAATTTCTCGCTGAGGTAACCGGCAAAATTATATCATGTGTTCCGGAGATGATCTTGATCAAAAAAGTTTGTATGTACCATACGTCAATTCCTTTTCGTTTTCGAGATATTGACAAAAGAAAAAATGTTTACCAATAGGCATTTTACAAAAAAACTTGTAACGGTCATTTTATTTTGATCGAAGCTGTATACGGAGTTATCATGTGCTTCTGTGTAATTTTTGCAAATTTCGTATTTTTACGATAGTCGTTTGATTCTATTCACAAGTAAATTATTTTAATGTTTTAAAATTCCTTTTATGAAATCAGTTAGGTACATTTAGTTACATTTCACATTTTTGCATTATTATAAATAACAATTTTTTGCGAGCGTTGAGGATGTAACGCATACGCTTTTCGCACAGAATTGAAGCCTTTTTGGTGGCCGATTGTTGCTGAGTTTGCACGTGTTGTGACAGCTTAAAACATTTAGGTAATCCATTACATTTATTTAACTATTTCTAGTAAATTCACATTTGAAGATTCTCGATGATAATTTCTAAATAATATTGTAGCATTTCATTTCTAGACATTTGATTTATTTAAATATATTTTTACAATACATTTTTTGCTATGAGCACATATTAATCTCTTATTACCATTATTAGGCTTTTTTATTGATTTTTTTAGTTTGGGTTTCGATTGCTATTGCAAATTTCTTCCATTGGAAATTCCGTATTTTTGGATCTTTGCAATGACCTGGAATTAATTGTTAATAGGACCAGAGAGTCCGTGGTGAATCCTTGATCGTGGAGACTATCTCATGACCATAGTGGACTGAAGGATGACTTACTTTAGTAAAGGAACCTACGAATCGTCAACTTCACCACACACCAACTTCACATACTTATTGTCGAGGTAGGATCTTCCTATTATTTATTGTGACACCAGCCACTGAGACCGACCGATTTGTTTGTCACACGTGTATTTAGACCTATGTATTATTTGAAGAACTTTGTGTCGCATTTTGGTTCGCCTCTTCTTTTATTCACCAATACTGTAATCGTACGATATAGATTATACATGTAATATCAATTCAGTAATTTAGAT
>SMLS01070185.1:0-11770 GCA_004785975.1 Popillia japonica
GTGATATGAGATGATTTATCTAGTAAATCATCTTCTGGAGGCAAATACGGCGACATATCCTTTGTTCCCAATTGTATTTGAAAAAAGAGGTTATGAATAGAGCTGTTAGAAATGCGCTGTGCATAAGGGTGTAAATTAAAGCGTTTAGACGATACAACAGACAACTTGGCATATTATCACTCAATCTCTCTTTGTATACGAAATGTTAGCCCCAATGAAATTACTTTGTTATATTATAGCGTTTTCCACTCGGTAATTTAGTGTGCACTAAAAGTGCATTAAGTTAATGCTGGCTATTCCTCTCGGCAAAGCACTGGTACCGAGCAAGAATTGTACGTGCTCCACTGCGAAAATGCGTGCAAATGACGCGCCACTACGGCAGTGCTAGTGCAGCACTAGTTCTCCTAGTGGAAACCGCTGTTAGAATAGCTGTCCATGATCGATTTTGGTATATAGGGTTTACAACAGTAGAAAATATAAAAATGGAGATCTGTAATCTGAATTTTCACAAAATCAAGATTTTTATTTGACCTCTGCAACAGATAGTAAGCAAATCTGTTACTCCGAAACATAGTCCTATGACATACGAGAGTAATTCATTCTATATTGGTATTAAATTGCGCAAGAAATTTGTTTTAACTTTATTTTGTTTCGTTGAGTACGATTGCACGTACTTCTATGGCTGCTGGATAAATACATTATTTTTATTAACTCCCCCTAGTGATGCCATTGTTCAGAAATAGAATAATAATAATAGATAAGATATGTCAGGTGAAACTACCAGATAAGGACTGGGAGAAAGGCCATCCAGTAAGAATGGACTGGAACTGGTGTATAGACGGTTCCAAAACGGAATACGACGTAGAAGCTGGTAAATATGGAAGAAAGCCCCCGCTAGAGAAGTAGAAGGATGGACCGAGCTAGGTAAATGTGTCGCTATTTCCTCAGCCAATCACACAACACTTAAAGTGATTAGTTCAGCAAGTGTTGACTTTAAGCTATTTTGGAATTGCGTAATCGCCTTAAAGGAAATTAACATTGGCCTAAGTTCCCAGCAGGGCATGAAGAGGCGGCTGACTATCTGGCTAGATAAGATTCGTCAAGGCCATTCGTTCAGATAGGCCTTTCGTTCGGCGCCATCAAATCACAAATTAAAAAGTCCATCAACGCATGAATACGTCACAAGTCCAAGGAATGCTGGCGAAGATCGATCACCAAGACAAAGGCAAACAGACGAGTTGAGGAGGAAGAGCAGTGGCCTAAATTTAGTAGATACCTGCTGGATAAAGAGAGTCTGATTGTAGGTCTGCTGACCGGTTACTGTAGAATTAATAGGGATATGCATGACATAGTCCTAGCAGAGGATGCTATTTGCAGATTCTGCAGCGCTGATTCGGCAAGGAGGAGGAAGAATCCCCAGTTTTTATGCTGGGTCAGTGCGAGAGCTTAATGAGAAGAAGGTTTCTAATACTGAATGTAGACAACTCCACAACGCATAGCCTACATTAAGGAGCCGCTTTCAAAAACGATAAGCCTTAAAAAGGAGGCAAAGTTAGAGGCTGCCTTTTAGGGTTAAGGAGGAGCACAATAGATGTGGAAAAATCACGCTAAAAGAGGTTCCACCCTAATGTAATCGTTGACAACTACCGCTGCGAGGACATTTGTGAGTTGTTTTCCGATACCTTACATCGACCATCTATTGATCTCCTGTTAGCGTAACCATACTACATATATGGAATGAGAGAATTGTTTACTTGAGCAAACCTAGCGCGTCTGGCATACAGCGCTTGTTGACACCGCTAATAAATAACTACATATCGATGATGGACGCCCAATACATATATATATACGTCTACTATGGTGGATGTCATTAGCTATATAAGTAGGTAGATAAACAAGTTTATTTTATATACATATTATGGGGTAGGTGGTATGTAAATAATGGTATGCTATTTTTAAAAAATTGCAAGTAATACCATTTGACCTATGACATATGTTTTGTCGATATATATTATGCATAATAGTACATTTAAATTTAACAATAAAAATATATTTAAAAAAACATACACACATCATAACAAACGATCAATATCATAATTTGCAAAACAACAAAATTCATTAGCTAAATTATTCTTATGTGAAGGTTTAAATTGAGCTTTATTTAAAGATAACAATTCTTTTACAAGCGGTTCCATTACAGCTCCTAAAATAGAATAAATAAATATAACAGATCACCATATGCATATGATATGTGTTTACCTGTACACAAAATAATTTTGTCGTTACTAATATATTTAATTGTCTCTGCAGTCTTCCTCAAACATTCTTCTGATAAAAATGGGGGATCTGCTATAACTAAATCGTAATATGATCGATACATTTGTGGGATATTCAAAGGCGAATTATAATCGTATTTGATAAACTCACAGCCATAGATTGCAAATCTTGTATCATATTCATATAAATGTACTGGAACTAATTTTTTTTTATTAGATGAAAACAATTTTTAGGTTTAATTATCATACCATCATAATTCATACATAATATATTTTTTAATGGCTTGTAAAGTGTAGGACATGATATTAAAGCGACTCTCTCACTTCGCATTAATGTTTTATGGACAATTTTTGCAATAGCATTTGCTGTTTTGTCATCATACCAAAATTGGCTTAATTGCTAGAAGATCATGGCCGAAGATTAATTATGTACAAGTATAATTTGTATAAAGAAAAGAAATATTTACCCAATTTTCTTGAAACGCGTTATTTACAGTACTAGAAATGGTACTATTTGCTGTAGAGGAAGAAGCTTCATTTTGTTCTTGTTCTTTATAAAATTCTTGGAGAGCAGCAAATGTTTCTGTAGATAATTGGGGTACATCATCATCTATGTGATCTAGCTGGTTATTAATCATTTCAAGCCACTTTCAAGCTTAGTTAATACCGTAAAGAAAGAAAACAATATTTTCAGTATTTAAATATTATTCTTTGCAGGTTACAGTCAGTGTCAGTTAGTGCGTTTTTTATTTTGGTATGTTTTGGTCTGGGTTTGGTTAAATTTCATATTATTGCCAACCCAATTTTTAGAATAGACAAAGTAGATCATTTTTAATAATGGTAAAAGAAGATTTAAAAAGTAGGTTTCATAATAAGCATAATTCAAAATAAATAATATTTTTTTAAATCATTAACTCATATTACCACTCTTTGCTCTATATAGTGCTTCCGGTGCTTCTACCACGCTTCTATCTACCCTCCCATTTTACTACCAACTTATGTGATCAGGAATCTATCTGCATAGGAAAAGGACGGATTTGAAAATTTAAAAAGTATTGAATTTGAAAAGTATAATCAGAACGTAATTATTTCATTTTAAATATTACCTCCATTTTCATAATTTATGTAACAAAATTTAACTATTACAGGAATTTTATTTCTATTTCATTGCCACGCCCGTATCTTCTACCTTCCACTTTCCGTTTGTGTTGTGGCGTTGGTTTTTTTCATAAGCGAGCGCCACTTTTCGCCATCAGTGTGATCGTCCGTGTTAAATGTATTTGGCTTAATTTTTTTTCATAAAATAAGTTTATTGCCTAATATTAAAAAAAAATGATTGCAATACGTTATACTCGAAATTTATTCTTAAGAACTATGTGTGTTGTATATCTTTTTGCCTTTATATCTTTTTATATTCAAATTCCAGGTGAGTACAATAATTTCTTTTTATAGAAATTCACTAATATTGTATGATCGTTTTTTAACGTTTCCGATCAATTCAGGATTATATGGCGATAATGGAATTCTACCTGCTAAATCTGTGTTAGAAAATAGTAAGCACAAGAGCTTTTCTGCAAAAGTTCACTATCAACCAACATTACTCTGGCTCTCTCCCTATTTGGGTCTGGATACTAACTATGCATTGGATTTTTTAGCATTGCTAGGTAGTTTCTTAGCATTTACAGGGTAAATTGTATAATGGAGGATTTTGTATTATAATTATTTATTTTTGTATTTTCAGCTTTATCTCGCAGAAATTCTGTGCAATTCCCTTATTTGCCGGACTGTGGTCACTCTACTTTTCACTATATCAAGTAGGACAAGTTTTTGTTAACTCTCAATGGTAAATTTCAATTTCTTTTTTAGAGTAAATTAATCAATAGATTGGTACTTTTACCTGTAATAAGCTGAATCTATTAAGACTTTAAATTATAACATAAGCAAATAGAAATTATTTCTCTCTTTGTTATTTGATAATATGATCTTTATTTTACCATCAAATTTTAGAATTTAGACTTTTCGTAAAAAATTTAAAATAGAATGTGTTTTAAAAAACATCTTTACCAAATATTTCCATTGATTTCTGGACTGAAAATATGAAAATACAACAAAACTTATTTTAGTACAAGACAGGGTGGTTTTTTAGTTTTTTTCAAATAGCTTCTATAATAATTATAATATTCGCAGGATATTTGACGTATTTATGACACTGCAATGAAGATGTAAAATTTTCTTGCTGTAATAGAATGAAGGCTTTCTGTCAGAGCAAATATCATCTAATCCTGTAGTTGAACTGGATCGAAGGAATCAAATTCTTAAAAATTTGTTTAATTTTTTTCAGACATTTTTTTTTAATACCATTCCAAGATTATTGCTACATTTAAATTATTCAACTCAAGAGCTTAATGACTGTTTGGTTAACAATTGAAGCAAGCTTGTTTATTTTAACATTTCAGCCAACTCACTTTTAAACTTCTAATTTTGAATCTTCTTTTGTTTCTTGGCAAAAAAACTAAGAAAACATTCAGCATTCCAGCCCACCATTTTTTTGGATGGTTGTTTAAAAATTTAAAAAATTTTAGCTCCGAATATTTATAGTTTTAACAGCTGCAAGCATCACAAAAATAAAAATGTAGCATCCATCCAAGACCATTAAATACATCCTAAACTAAATACGGTCAAAAATATGTACATTTCCCATTACATGTTTAAAACAACTTTGTCGCTAGAATAGCAACCATAGTATTTTGGAAATACCGTGTATACAAATCTGTTTATTAATTTAGGGATAACTTACTTCTGGAAGCTGGATTCCTTGCACTTTTGGTTGCGCCATTGATACCAGGAAAACGACACGGTTCAAAATGTTCCCCAAGAGATCATATTAGTTTGTGGTTAGTAAGATGGCTCTTGTTCCGTTTCCTATTATCAAGTGGGTTGGTCAAATTATTAAATGGCTGCCCCAAATTCTGGAACCTGACCGGTAAGATTTTTTTTACAGATAGAATTAACAATTTAGTTAAAGTTACTTTCTTTAAATCAAGAATATGCATAGTTCGAGAAATAGTAAATCTAGTAATCGCGCAATTCCTCAAATAGTAATAACATGTTATATAAATTATTATAGGTCCAAACCCAAAATTTATAGTAGTGCATCCAGAAATCGAAGGTCAGTGTAAATCAGGTTTTATATGACCACCTTCAAGCAAATTCTCACTTCATCAGTGTTCTGTTTGTCTTTTTATTCTGACCATTTTATTTGGCTTTCTTTGGGATTAGTACATTTTATATTATTTTCTCCCCGTTATCATTTCGTGTTTTTTATTTGATCTCTTAATACAGGATTATTACTATTGAAATACCATTTAAATCATGGATTAGTTGATTTATAAAGCTTGCTGGTAATCCCTTGTCAATTGCGATAGTATTTTTAAAAAAATATATCGTTTTTTGTTACTATACAGAATTAAGTACTTACTCGAGGTTAAAATAATGAAGATTAAAAGTAATAGTAATGATACGATCAGAAACGTTTCTTTTTAAAACCTTTTATTGAGGGATAACAAACAAATGGAGATTTCAAGTCACATGCAAATCGTAACAGCTCTACTGGTCTTGCTGCCTTTCGGGGTCTTCTTGTCCACGTAGGAGTGAAGAAACTGAATAATATTATGCCCTACAAAATTTAGCGGATGTAGCTCTAGCGCCTTTTGCAACATAATTAATTATGTAAACTTTCTACGATTTGTTACATACTCGTGTTCTATGCAACGATGCTGTAACGCCCTCAGATTCTTACAAAATATCTGAATAGTAGAGAGAAGTATCTGTACTAGAAGATGATTGATGTTAATGATAAAATCTTAATTTTTATCAAGACGACAACGTTTAGAGCTTAAGCATTATAGGGTTTCATTGTTGTATCTAGAACTTCTTGAAGCCAAAGAGTCCTGACAAACTCAATGTACTTTTGTTTTTGTTTTGATTTTCTCTATAATTTAACCACCATATCTCTTTCTAAGACTAAGTTTTAGAACAGACGTACACAGTATTAATATTAGGTTTCCTCATTACATCACACCTCCTGCTCATCGCACCGCTCTTTTTGAAAGGTCATTTTCTTTTAACGCTGCGCGATTATACAACGGCCTTCCAGCTCGTGTGAAAAGTTTGTCAGTTAATTCCTTCAAATACCAAGTAAGACACATGATTCTTGATTCAACTATTTAAATTATGATTTAATTTTTTTTTCTTTTTTCTCTGTTCCATCTGCTACATTGACTGTACGATGTGGATAAACTTTATGTTTATGTTTTATATGTATTAGCTGCATAGTGGTTTTTTTTCTTTTTTTCTTTTGTTATATATATCGCGGCAGAAATGAAAAACAGACGTTGCACGCCATGTTCCCGTGCAGGTCGTCTGACTTTCTGCCGTTTACCGCAACGGATTACTGGAATGTCTTGTTTTTTTTATTTTTTTTTCTCTCCTTTTTTTTGTTGCAATTATATTAACTTTCTGTAATCCTGTTCGTGTAATAAATGTATTATTATTATTATTATTATTAAATATTTTCAAAGAAACGCTTACTTCGCAATTGCCAAGCGATTACAGATTCTGCTGTGATCTGTTGTGTGATTTAAACCTGTAGATCAGGTGAAATATGTAATATTTATGACATATAACGAAATAGTTTTTTCCTCCACGAATATAATTTTACTCTCCGCAAAATAATACCGTCCATTGAGTAGTTATGAATGTTTAATTTTTATTTAGTGCTTTCATCATATATATACTAATAAAAATAAATTTATTCAAGTTGATAAATTTTAAACTAAATTCGCTGCAGATTGTCCTTTATCATTTTTAATAATAAGCATTCCACATTTTCCCGGGTTTTTAAGTTTCTGTTTATTAGTTTGTTGTAATTAATATATAATTTTCTTTACTAACTTATGCTTGTTTTAAAGTTCAGGTTAGCTTTAATGTAAAAAAAATACTAACTACAAGTCTAACAAGTGTAAAATCTGTTGAAAATGTATCATGTGGTAGTAGTATTATTATTGTTAAATCTGCAACATATATATAATCTAAACTTAAGATTGGCTTAATATTGTATTACTTATACGTTGTGCAAGCATGGCAACAGAAGTTATTTCATTTAAACGATGAAAACTTCGATCAAATTTTGTTCCAGGGTATTTGTTATTATATAAATTTGTTTTTTTCAAATATAGTTATGCATTGCGCTAACTTATTTTTGAGCATTTAAAAAATGCATAGCTTATTAATTATATTAATTAAGTTAATATTATTTGTAGATTACTGACTAAATAAGCTAAATGTTTTATTATTTTTGTGGTGGTTCGCAGTTATCTTCATAAAAAAAATAAGATTAAAGAAACTTATTTGTCATCAAATACAGATGGAGCCATATGTTATAGACAGGGTAGGATTTTCTGCTAGTTCACTAATAGAACTGAAAAAAAAGACAGTTTATTACAGCATTTTATTGTTCCCTAATTACAGCTTCTACTGTTTTGGATGGAGTTACTACAAGTTTAAAACCAATTTCTGGAGAAATAGACACCCATGCCCGTAAAATTTGCTCCTTAAGCACTAGTTTTGACGTCTACTCGTGTTATTGAATCCTTTTTCTTAGAATAACCCACAAATTTTCAATGGGAAAGAGGGCTGGTGACTGCGGTGACCAATCTAATAGCCATACTTGATTGTCCGCGAACCACCTAACAATTTGGCGAGTTGTGTGGCAAGGGGCGCTGTCTTCATATTATTCACCCGCCCTTCGCACATGTACTCGTCTCCAACACCATGTCCTCCACCATACTTTATAGTCGGGATAATATAGCTCCTCTTTCCTCTGTCAAACATATCGACTTCCAGATAGACTGTACATCTGTAGCAGGTGGACCACGTATATTAGAAATTAAGTTATGTTGTGTTCGGACATGTGATACGCACACAGCACGTTATTGACAATGTTACTTTAGCCCAGTCATAGATGGTCCAATTTTTTCGTTTTTTTTTTTTGTACACTAAAGCCCAATTCACACATATAGGTCGTGCATAGACCGTGCGCGGACCGTGTCGTGTTATTCTAAATCGCAAAAACGACTTTTCCATATAAATTATATGAAGACGACACGGTCGCAGTCTAGTCGGTGCACAGTCCCATAGGTGTGAATTAGAAGCGGTCGCCTTCATATAATTTATACGGAAAAGTCGTTTTTGCGATTTAGAATAACACGACACGGTCCGCGCACGGTCTATGCACGACCCTATATGTGTGAATTGGGCTTCAAGGAACTGTTTGCGATGTTTCTCAGTGAGCAAAAATTTTCGTTGCTGTCGCCAAGCCCGTAAATTTGCAACCACTAACCCTCTCCTTACTATATACGGAGAAAATACCGCGCTATGCAAGTCCTGTCTGTTGGAACAGTTTTGTTTATTCTGTACCGGACACCGAGAACACTTTATCTGTGATAATGTTTGGTTGTACAATAAAACAATTTGACTCCTTAAAGGCTCACAAGGGAAACACCAGGGTTGTTCGACACGGATTCTAATAAATCTTAACTATGTTATAGAGGACCTTTTCCTGAATACCCAGGTACGAGCTTATATCCTAACGCGCCCTAGTTTCTGAGAAAATCGTTTTTTATATCAATAATTTTAGTTTCTCGGCTAGCAAGTTTTTGTAGTCCAGTTGATAACATGTACGCCTGCCACACTGGTGGCTCGCGTTCGGTTCCTGCCAGTACGTTTTTTTTTTAATATTGTACAATGATATCAGTTATATTTCATGCAAATTATTGGTAAATGATATGTTTGTCGTAGTAATTTTATTATTAAATAAATTGGAAGCAAATTGCGTTATGACGTGCATTTGGAATTTATTTATTTATTTGGACTGCAGATAGAAAACGGACAGCAGGCATGAAACGAACTGCTGGTAAGAAATGGGTCGCAAGACAAAGTGCGCTCGAATATTCGACATTCGAAATACATTATTATTATTATTATACATTGGGCTACGAAGGCTTGCTTGTTGCGAAACTAACATTAGCGATATAAAAGAATGAACACGCTAAATAACGTTGATTTTCTCAGAAACTAGAACGCGTTAGCATAAACGCTTGTACCTGGATACTGAGGGAAGATCCCTCCATAAAATAATTGAGATTTATTAAAATCGTGCCGGACAATCTTAGTGTTCCCCTTGTCAGATACTTGGGGGTGTCCGTAGCATAATTGAACTTCTTATTACTACACCATGTGAAATAACTGTCTGATAGGTAACTATTCACTGTCTTGACTAACTAAAGACTGTCTTTAGTTAGTCTTTAGAAAACTTCTGAAGAAGCTGATAGCACAATCAGCGAAAAGTCAAGACAGTGAATAGTTACTTCCCGACAAGACCCGAAAAACATACCTACTATACAGTTTGTATTTTTTCCTAAGTAAACATTTTTTGGAAAAAATAATTTAAATTCTTATATTAAGAGGTGATACGCAAATCCACAATACAGTTTTCCTAGAAAGTGTTAATGATAAGCGAATGTGTCAAATTTCTTTAGAATGCCTATAACATATGGCCGCACTTGTATGTATGTTTGTATGTATAAACATTGCTATATAAGGTGATTGACTCAGACCGGCTATTAGAAATCTTAGAACTCCAAATATTTGATTTCTGCAAAGATACATTCGACCATACAGCTGGAAAATGTAGTTGTCGGTGTCAAGATGGCGGCTTTTCCGAATATTAACATCGACCTATTTCAAGGGTCTACTATGTTTTCTTAAAATTTCCTGAAACTAAGCACTTGGAACGTGCATTATCTAAAACTTTTTCTTTCCAATTATGAATCGATATGCTGGAATTTTTGGCTTACAATGAGGTGAAGTACTCAATAAGTGACTTAATTTTGAGTTTATAAGTTTTATAAAAAATATATTACTAGACACTTGCTTATGTTAATTTATGCTTAAGTATTATAAATTAACATTTTTTCGTTTAATTTTTAACATTATTTAAACTTATATTAATATACTTTAGAAACGAAGAAAAAGGAGAAACTATGATTAGCGCACTTGTAAAATAATAGATAACACGATATTGTAGAACTTTTTACCATACATTACTGCACTGGATTTCCATGGATACTAACAGAATAAATGAAATTTTCTTACAAAATGAATTTAATTGTTCAGGCTTTTGCTATATACGCAGCTTCTTTATAAAATAACTTCATTCAATATTTTCCAACGAAATCCGGTATTTACATGATTTGCTGTAAGGTATAAACTTACTTTTTCTTGTATTACAGCGTTAAATTACTTTTTTGAAACCACTGTGTTACCAACACCATTGTCATGGTACGCCCATCACATACCAACCTGGATTTTAAGATTGACGACAGTTTTTGCGCTAGTGAGCGAAATACTGTTGCCCTTCCTATTTTTCGTGCCTGTAAGAAGCGTAAGAATTACTGGATTTGTCATTCAAGTGAGACACATTAATATCTTTCTAATTATAAAATGAAATATGCATTTTTAATAAATTAGTGCTTCATCTTTAATAATTGAACATATTTCAGTTATTCTTGCAAATTGCTGTATATCTCACCGGAAACTTTAATTTCCTGAATTTGCTAATAACTACAATGTTGATCACTTTACTTGATGATCAATTTTTCTTTGGGAAATCTCGTAAAAACAACGAGAGTGTAATTCCGGGAGTTTTTAGCGCATTGATCAATATTATATTCCACGGAGCGATCGTTTATGGAGTTATTGTTTTCTATAATATTAAGTTTACTGGGACACAAATCGAAGCTTCTGTTGGTAAATAATCTACATCTTTTAATACAAACCTACTTATTACTAAACCTATACGTGACTTTTAGGTTTCACTAGAGATCAATTCAACAGCATCGCTAAAACTGGTTTATTGTACAGTACTTATCTTGGTTTAGCCTCTTTGGGATTCACCGTAGCTAGAGCTATCGCTAGCTGCTTCTTGGATGCAAATAACAAATTCCTACAAAAACTACTGTCGTTCTTGTCTACGATTTTCTTTTCTCTTATAGCGGCTACAATTTTCTTTGCTAGTACGGTACGTGTTGGAAGGATATACTTCTTGATATCTAAGATTTTTTAATTTTTGTCATATTTTTACAGGTTCCTTTATCTTCGTTACATGCTGCAACAAATACAACGATATCTCCAAACGTCAGAATGGTATACAATCGGCTGAGTAAACTACATATCGTGAATCAATACGGATTATTCGATAAAATTACTGGTATTAATGGGAGACCAGAGATTATTATTGAAGGCTCTAATAATGTTGAAGGGCCCTGGGTGGAGTACAATTTCTTGTACAAACCAGGGAACGTCAATAATTCCCTACCTTTCGTAGGTAAGGCTTACTAATAAATTATCAAGTGCCTGATTTTATAGCATAATAA
>SMLS01070186.1:0-12516 GCA_004785975.1 Popillia japonica
TTATTTGCGGTTTACTTACGGTAACATTTATGGAACATAAGTAAGTATTTGTTGCAAGGATAATTTTCATATGCTACGACTTATCAGCAGTTTCATTGCTTACTGTATTTTCATTGCCAACATAATTATACAGTCTAGATTGAGTCGATAATTGTTTGGCTTGTTTCTATATTTATTGATCATCTTCCACCGAAAAAGCAACAAAGAGAAGCACGCCGGCAACTGACAACTGGACAAACACTTTCGTATTAACAAACTAAAGAATGCTCGCTTTACATGTTTAGCATACGATATATATATATATATATATTAACATATATTAGCTTACTACAAAATATTCAACTGGAAACCTGAAAGCGTGAGAACCAGCAGCATAAAGTTTAACTTAATTCACTCAGCTATGCAATAATAAAAATAAACCACAGATATAATGAATAAAATACTACATAAATATAGTTAAAAAATTGACGCTTTATTTAAGTATCAAACCTTTGAGATTGCAAGAAGCATTTATAACACAAAAGGCCAGCTACACATTTGTTATATAAGCACCTCATTATGTACATACCTTATTATACATTCTTGCTAACTTCTGTTGTAACTCAATTTTACATGTTTAAAAAAGTTATCTGTAGATGTAAATTTAATTAAACAAAAAATATGTATTCAGCACACGTTAACACTGCCACAATTGCTGACGTGTGCTGAATACAGGTTGCCTGATTATTACTAAATACGATACGTAAAGAGAGCGTTTTATATAAATCTTGTCTTTGAGTTCAGTGCTTTTATTGTAACTCGTTAGATAGTGACCATCACCATAAATTTAAGGAGATAGCAGAAATACGTAAGCAAACAAAACGATTACGTTTTCGAAATATCTGTTTCGCTCATTACAGTAAATTGAAGCTCCCTCACACTTTTAAAGAATATAAGCCAATATCAGTAAGTGAGGCCCGACAAATCCTATACTAATGAATTGCATGTATGTATATGTATGTTACAACACAGGTTGTTGAGCGTGCACAGTGTTAGAACTAAATAACACTTTAACTACGCGAACACACAAGAAGATGTGTAAAGCTACAGAAACAAAAAAGGAATTATTTGTAGTTTCTCAAAAATGTCCAAATTTTCGGGATAAAATAATAGGTCAAATCAGCTTACAATTTTCTTTACACAAGTACATATGATGAGGACGGAGAATTCAAGTTTAAGTGCTGTGCACTGAACTTTATAAATGTAGCAGTCGAAGGACGACGCCTCTCTCGAAAATATTCTGCGTACACACACATTTTGTGCAGAAGGTTATTTTACCCTGCGTCGCCATAAATCACAATGATATCGATGTATTTCATGTTCGGATAGCGTTCCTGTATGTTACCTCAGACAGAACCAAACTCGGGTACTTATATAAAAAACCAGTTTTTGTTACTACATACAGTGCGAAACGCCATTTTTTGTATTTGAAGATGATTCATGTAGTTTTCTATACTTTTCGATACAACAATGTACAATGTATCTAGACATCGACGTTTTGGAAAATTTGAGAATAAATGTCTAATAATAGTAAGTAACAATTTGGCGGAGGCGCTGGGATTCAAAGTTTTTCAGTAGAATGTTCCTTTCTTCTCAGAGGTGGTATATTAATAAATTATTTGTAACAGTACGAAATAAAAATGTAAATTCACTAATTTTTTCTGGTTTTGTGCAGAATTTAATAGTAAGTACATATTAGTAAATTATTCGAATGTGTTCGTCAAAGAATAAAGATACTGTACTGTGTTACTTTCGCATAAACTCGAGTAGTGTAACAAATGTAAGAAACGCGACAATAAGTTTAGTTTCTTAATTGGTCTACCTAATGTTACATAATGTCCAGTGCCAAATGAGACAAAAAACAAATTACTTCTTTTTTTGTAAATTTCCTAAAGCAAGTGCATGAAAGCATATTATGTTCAAAGGAATTAGTAGCGATTTAAATCAGGACCATCTGAGAGACATTAACAACATTTAAGAACAGAAAATATAACTTTCAAAGTTTAATTGAAGGTCATACTAACAAATAAGTTATAGAATTCAAGGTACACAAGTAGATTTAGGTGATTATTCAGTGCGCAAAGGTTATGGAAAGAACAAATTAGTATTACCGGTGGACAGCATTGAATAATAATATATCCATTATCATGTAGTATGTACTTCCGCGTTCCGAAGAACAGGAACTTCTACATCTGTACAAGGAACCAATACACACTACACGCATTATAATTTGGTGCAATTTTGAAATAATGAATACAATTGTTCCATAACTTTGCCACTGATAGGAAATTGCTAAGGTTATGTATATTCTGAATATATCATTGCTCTATTTGAAAATATTTTGTGTGTTTTAACTAATAACATCTTTTAAATCAATTAATTAGCTTTTAATGTAAATTATATCTATTAGGGACTATATGGAACAATATATATTATCATTATGATTTTACAATTATTAAAAATGTACTGTATGTACACATCTATCTAACGGAAACGTGGATGATAAAGTTGACATGACCTGCTTGTAATTTAACTAATTGTAACAATTCCATCACTCTTTTCTGCATACTATAAAATTAGGTCGATTATCTTAGCATATCTTGTCACGTATTTCGCCGATATTTAAGCATCAACTTGCAAGGTATACAGATATCGAAAAGGTGATCGGCAAGTAGCCTGGTGGGTAAGGCTTTTGCAACACGTTTCAGTATACTTGCGTGTGAATGTAATATAATACGTAAAAGGATAGGCATATATCCGACAATCCTAAATACGGGAAAATATGGTTATTTCTACGACACCTATAAGCATGCCCACAGTTCGTAGTTGTGTAAATGTCGTAAAATAGATAGTAAATTTTTGGACTAAAATATCTTCTTAAAATGTTAGTCTAGTGCTTACTTCACACTGTGTCTATATGCTAAATAAGTGTAGAACACAATCGCACATTCTAGTATAAATTCTATAGTAGGATCTCCTAAAACACTAAAATAAAGTTCAAGGTAGTATTTAACACTATCTTTTATGTCCTGCCTACTTAACCTCATTATGGTTCTAATCAATACTATTGTTGGCTTTAGCGTCGTCGTGCATGATTTAGTTTTATTTCATCAATATCATGTGGATATTTAAATAGACTTTGGTGTCTGCTTGTTTACTCCTTGCACGCTTACCGTTTGATACTTTTTAAGTTTTCATGTTGCTAATCTTACTAATGATCTGCTATCTATTTTTTTGGGATTCTGAATATTTATGGTTAGTAATACTAATATAATGACTTGTTAAGTTTATTTAATAGTTGGGCACTGTTTAAAACTAATACCATTGAGAATCTACGCGCGCCGTGGTTGATAATCTTTCGAATATGCACAATTTTTACGTAAATTCAGTTATTGACAGCAATTATTTCGTAATGTAATTACCTCTACTAATTGACTTGAAGAACGCGGTTAGTTGCACCGCATTTATGAGACGAGCTATTCTAAGTTTCTCACAGTAATTTAACATTGTTTTAATGTCTATGGCAACAATAAATCAAGTTGCCGGCGCCAATGTGAATCTTCACGTAATAAATTTGTGTAGCAGCAACTTCCATGATAATTCTACATCTTCGTCCACATTGCTTTCCATAAATATTGAGAGTGCACTACTTAATTCTATCAAATCTCAATTGCAGTATTCTCATGAGATTTCAATTGTGATCTTACTCCTGTTTTGTCCTCATATATATTCATTACCTATCGTTGTAGGTACCTTACAAAGTAAGTAATTCTGGTTTTGCGTAGGACATGGTTACAAGACTGCATTGGGGTACAATGTCGAAGACTCTTTATGGGACATTAATGAAAATGAGGTTACTGCTGGTTTTGTTGAATTACTCGTAAGCCTTTGACACTTTTTAGGTTATTTGGATTTAGTGATAATTCTGTACAGCTTTTTTCATCCCATTTATCTGATAAAGCTCAGCAGATCTGAGTCTGAGTCTAATATAATCTATTGTTTACATAACTGCAAATATTTGTATGAGGACGATACCCAATTGGATTATATTTTTACTATCGATACAGTAAACTTTGGTCTTTCGTTCAAATGTTCTCTAAACACTGCACATTAATATCAAAAAAAAAACTAGGTCCTGATTTTTAGTCAAACTACGACAAAAACTGCAGCAGTGGAAGGTGCCATAGTTTTAAATTCAGGTCTTAAATTGGACACTAATCTAATTTTCTAATTTTTAGCACATTATTAATCAGATTGGTTTAATGTTAATGTCAGTATTTACTATTATTCCATAGATAGGGCGATGAAGCGATAACTCATCATTTACAAAATGCTTGCCTACAGATCATTTAAAGTTTAAGGAAATTTAGTAGCCTTTCCCAATGGAAAAGAGTTGTGAAGAAGATGGAAGAACTGTAGAAACTTCCTATGAACTAGGCCATTTTACCTGATTTGAGGAGAAAATGGAAAAAAGTGGATTCCGTGTGCTCATTATATAAGTACTACTTTTTGCGGAAGAAAACCATCACTCAAGCTAACCTTAATATTGATAAGTGGGAACTCTGCGTCATCAATTTCAATGATAAAAAAAGGGGTTTACTGAATTTCATTGCCGTACAAGCACGGAAGATACCGAACATTCTGGAGACGCAGTTGAGGTCTCTACACTCGAAACGATTAAAAACATTCACGATATAGTGTTGGCCGATCGGAAATTGAAAGTGTGAGAGATTGTGGAAGCCATAGATTACTTGGCAGGAGTGTTTGGCGTTGTTTAACCGCAATATGAAGTAGTTTTTGCGCAGTTTCGTAACCGTGGACGAGACGTCGATCCACCATAACACACTAGAGACAAAATTGCAGTCAAAACAGTGGGTTTGTCGGGGTAAATCGGCGCAAAAGAAGGCCAAGGTGGGTTTCTCAGCCAATAAATTCATGGCGACCGTTTTTTGGGATCCACGCGGCGAATTTTATGCCAACTTATTGGATCGATTTACTGAGGATTTGAAAAAAAACCGACCGCATTTGGCCAAGAAAATAGTTCTTTTCGATCAGGAAAACGCAAGGGTCTACACAGGTGCAGTTTCCATGGCGAAAATCCATGAATTATGCTACAAATTGCTCCCTCGTCAGCCCTATTCCCCGGATTTAGCCCCGAGTGACTATTTCTTGTTTCCAAACCTGAAGACGTGACTCGGCGGAAAGAGATTTCACTAGAACGATGAAATCATCTCACAAACAAATACCTATTTTGATGACCTCTTAACTTAACTTAAATACTCAAGTTTCTTTCATGAGCTCTTCCATAGCCCTCCAATAAGTGAATAGTTACTTGTACCATAAAGTAATGTTTCTGACCGATCTTCATACTACTAATGGTAAGTATAATGGTCTAGTAACTCGTCCAGCTCATATTCTAAAATCACAGATAGCTGCCTATTGATTATTACAGCTTGCAATTTGTATACGAGGGATAAGATACAATTATTTATTAAAAATTGAAAAATCTAGTTACCCATGCAAAACAAAATGTTGTTTATTAAATAGTGCATTGTCAGTCAATTGCAGTTTAGTTTGTGCAATTCAGTTGAATACTGTCTGATAGTCCATAGAGTAAGCTTCTGTTATCGATTCTATCACGGGACAACTGGGATAATTATTTACTGTGTGATTTCGAGAAAGGCTTGAGCGCGTATGACTCCGCTTATATCGTATAAGTGTGAGGAAAATTTGAAATCGACATTTGGGAATCTCGTATCATAATTGGCTACTGTTTATAAATAGTATAAAGAATTTGAACGAGGTTACAAGTCGGTGGTACACAGAAAAGAAGCTGGCGCTCTTCGAATTGTTGTTAACCCCGAAAATATTGCTGCGGTAAAGAAGATGGTAGAAGAGGACAACCGCATTACCTATGCAATGATAGAGTCTAATCTAAAGATTGAATCCTCGCAAGTAAAATCAATATTGCATGATCGTTTATATTTGTAACTCGATTGTAACTCGGTGCTAGAATTTGCCAAAGTTGAATGCTGGAGGCAATAAAATTCTTTCTAAAATTGTAACTGGGATGAAACGTACATACCGTTTTTTGGTGTTCCACAAGAAAGCCGAGTCGGGATATATGAAGATTAGGAAACCTCTACGATGGTGAAAAAACAATGAGCAATGGAAAAAGTTATGTACGCAGTATTTTTAAGTAGTACGGGTTTGGTGGCCGCAATTAAATTAGAAGTTCAGAAAACAGTTATAGCTAAATGGTATGTTGAAAATTGTTTACCTACTGTGCTCAGTAAAGTGCCAAAAAAGAAAATCATGTTATTTAATGATAACGCGTCGTCCCATACAGCAGGGACAACTGTATTTACCGGAAAACAAAGTCAAAATTATAGAACTTACTCCTCAGATTTGTCAATGTGTGACTTCTGGCTAGTTTTTAAGCTCAAAAAATATTTGCGAGGAAAAAGATTCCAGTCAGAAGAAGAGATTGATATCGTACTCCAGTATAAACTGGTAGTGTTGTCAATCTTGTTTTATTCTGCGAACATAAGAAACACAGAGTAAAAAAAATCTATTCAAAGTCAAAATAGAGTAAATATTTTCGTCACTTAATGTTATTAAATTTAAGACGGAGTAAGTCTTTTTCTCACTGGCCTTTCTTAAGCTATAATCTGCGGTTACTCAGTAAATTGTGTAGATATTTTGCGCTACAAAAAGTGGGATTTATACACACACTAGTTAGTTTAAACAATTTCATCTTTTCTTCGAAATCTCTATACCTAAAGGCCCAACAGATGCAGTAGCTACGCTTGGCAATGCTGCACTGACATCTATATCGAATGAGCCCAGCTCACAATGTGTAAAGTGTGTATTTTTTGACTAGCGAAAACCTAATCTTTAATATATCTTAAGGGATTTTTTCAAAACTATTCTCTTATACGATTAATATATAATTATAACTTGATCAATTTAATATTTCTTGATCTCGAAAAGGTTATTCATTTATGGGAGGCGATTATCACTTACATTATACTTGCTTAACATACATAATATGCATGTTTGCACAAATTGTAGCTTAGCTTAATTAATACTGTTGTAATTTGTAAAACAAGGTATTACAAATACTTATTACTGTTATTACATACAACAAAAATATTATATTGATGAGCTAGGCAGGATACTGTTCCGTGGTGTTCATTGGAAGAACGCTGCTGCTCATAGATATGTGACGATACGTACATATTGACACACACATCACTCGACAAAGGAATTACGCATAACAACTTCATTATTCTTAATATGGGAACTAGTGATCTTCTACACATACCACCGATGACAGGCACACCAACATGCTTTTTATAACCACCATTATCATGATTTCCAGTATCTTTCTGGGATCGTATATTGGTTCCTTCTTTAATTCTGCGGACACCATAGAAATTACGGCGGGAACAGGAGGAGTGGATATGCAGAGTATTCCCTTTGGATTGAATTCTCGAACGAATTTGCTTTGCTTGAGAAGTAAAGCAGTGAGTTGACCTTCTCCGGTATAACCACCGATAATAGTAACTATAGTAGGTATTTTTTGTATATCAGGACAATAAGCTTAATAAAATAATCACAAAGGCTAACATACAAACAAGCTTTACCATAATTATTTATTTTACATTGTATGTTAGTGATCGTTTAAATTTTGACGGTGACATGCAGAAAAAAAAGAAAGTATCGTTGCTGTTTACCCTGTTTACTAACAAAATTAGTCCTGTCAAATATAATTAAAAAGTTGTATTGTTTAAAAAGAAATACTGTATTTTTTCTTGTTACACCCCTAATTACATTATATATTACATTATTATATTTACAGTTTCATCAAAAGGTCTACAAATATTAAAATATTCAGTTCGTTATAAAAAGTGCACATCAAACAAAACATCAGCATCTTACAATTACATTTGTCACATTCATCGAAAGATGAACTCAATCTCCATTAAATTTCCTACATTTTTTTCTCTACTCCAATATGTTCGATGGCATATATCCAGTTTTCACTAGAAATGTTAGTAATACTTTGTTCAGTTCTTCCACATCTGTTAATTTAAATGTTGTATTGTGGCTGGCTGCATATCCTTTTATTTAAGCCCAAATTACTTCAATTGTATTCAATTCGCAGTGATATGGAGTATGTCTAAATAAAATGCCGTTGGTTTTCTCTATTATTTCCTCAACAGCATACTTTGTGCGGTTTCTTGTTTTATTTATCTAACTAAGCTTAATAATTCTGCTTTTACCAGCAAACGCATACTGGAGTTCATATTCCCCTAAAATTTTGTTTACGCTACGTTCTGTAATACAAAAAGCACCATTAAAAGTTAATCTTGTCTGGTTTTTAATAAGATGTACATGTACACCTGCTGCCTTGCTGTTATTTCAACATTTTTTTACTTTCCAAACTGCTGGGCCACTCTTGACAGGTTTTAAATATATTCGAAATTCTTGTTTTGGTTTCCACCGAAAATGGTTCGCAATTCTCTTCTCATATGAGATGAACTGTCCATATTCTCAAATGGAAAACACCACGCAAAATACGTGATTTCTGTATATCAAATATAACCTTCAAAACAACAGATTTTTAAACACATTTTAACATTTATTTGTGAATTTACATATGTGTTTATAAAATCGAGGTCAGTCTTTATGAAAACTGATTCATAAAATATTAAGAATAATAATGCTAAAGATAATAAAATGAAACATCGAGATTAATAACCAAAACACGGGTGACAGAAGGTAAATAAATCACATTTATTCTTCTATTGTAAGCGGAATCTCTGATCAACCAATGGTATGCGTTATTTGCGGTATAACAATTTAATGAGGTATGTAATGTACGTACACGGTTGCTACTGCACCTAATCGCCGTTTCAGGTGTAGCAACAGATAGATTTCATTCAATTGAGGTCTGCAAACCGGTGGATTCTATACTTATCTTATAGATTTAATTGCATTTGAAGGCATTTTTTTCTTACAGACAGTAAAAATAATATCGTAGTACATACACGTGAGAAGCATAATAATACAGTTTATCAAAGGTATTAAGTTGTCAGATGCTTCACATCTTAATTCATTCACTGTTTATTTATAAATAAAATACTTACGGAGACAATGATGATAGGTACGAAATACTGGAATATAATGGAGAAGACAGAGTATAATGCTCGACCATCCTTGAAGGGCCAGTCTTCTATGCAAAAGTTAATTCCTAAATCCGTACCGTTGATTTGCAAATCATGATGTACCAATTGTGTGTATATAAAAAGCGGCGAAGCTAAAATCGATGCTATTATCCAGATGGCTAGTAAAATAGCACCGGTCAGGCACAAATTCAAGCTCTCTCTTGTGGGGTATACGATAACCTGAAACACAATAAAACTCCAGTAATTGTTTTGTTTGTTCTTTCGTGTCTCTAAATCCCGAAAGCGATTATTCCTGTTATTGTGTTTACCAGTATTAAATAATAATAAGCTATTAAAATTAACGTTCAAGTATTTATAATAATATGAAGGCTTTTGGGATTAGCACACAGTCAAATAAATAAAGAAGCTGTTCTACTTGCAAGCTCTTACATTTTTAATTTCTGCAGGGCGAGCATATTTTCAGCAAGTGTAGTGAGTCGAAGGTGTGTAGGAATATGCGTTTTATGCCAAGAACACGAAACACGCGAAGCGATGAATAACGTATAAACAACATAAACAAAGGCTTGTAATTTGTTATTCTCATGGGAATGCGTAAAAAAGAGAATTACGTATAGGTAGTTCCCTAAAATTTGTACAATTTGCAAGTTATTCCTTTCTTGCAGTAATACAGTGGACAGTAGTAAGAAACGAGAAATTAGTTATTGATTAATTAATTAAATTCTAATATATAATAACACCGGCGATTTGAGTTTTTTTTCTCTGATTCCTACATACTTAAAAGTAGACATTTATTTCAATTTAAAGCCGGAGAAGGTAAGTACGAATGTCGCGGTGAGACTAAATAAAACGACAAGAGAATAAATTATGAGGAAGAATAAAATGGGTTTTTACATATTTATTTCAATATAGAAAGCGAAACCTTGGAATGGACGACAAGTTCATAACCACCAAAGTAAAATATTTTACACTAGGGATAACTTTTACATTTTTGCACCATATTTTACTTTGCCAGAAACTTTTACCATTATATTAGAAGTTCATCTGTCTTCCTAAAGACAAATCATTCAAGAAAATATTCTTCGCGAAAGTACAGACGATGCTGCACTTTCTATAAATGCCGTCATGTACGAATACGTCAACTAACCTGCTAATAATCAATATAGATGTGAGGATTTATTTGTACCGAAGGACTTGCGGAAATTTACTAAAGCGGTCAAAAAGGGAACGTGGAAAATATTGTCAGATTTCCAAGATGGTCGCCAGGGGCCGTAATTGCCATTTTAAACTTTTAAAGTGATTTTTCACTGAAAGCCACCCAATAAATGTTACCAAAAAATACGTGCCATTTATATAATAACAGAAAATTGCAACATACTCTAAAAAAAATAAATGAAATAATATTACTTTTCTTTCATAAACATGTAGTGAAATGCTAAATAGATGAAAACACTATCTCGATATCTTATTGGTAGCTTGAAATATCGAAGAGCGAAAATTTAGTATCATATGATTTAGAATAAATATAATCACATATTTATTGTTGTTTATTTGTCTTTTTTCAAGATTCAATGATAACATTTCATAATATAATAAATTTTAATTAATAAAAGTATTTTTATTAAAAAAATATTAAAAAAAAACGTACAGGAGCACAATAAGAAAAAAGGACCGATTTGAATATAATAGTCGCAATCCACCTCTGGTGATATCTTAGAACTAAATGCTCCCACACATTTCTTGAGAAATGTGCTGGGAAACCATCTAATTGCAAAAACATTATTTTGCTGTAATTGCAAGGGCACGTATTTTAATGGTAGTCAATTGGTTTACCAAAAAAATTAAAAAACACGGCCTCATCTAGTGATTGATCAAAGAAATAGGGAACTTTAATACTGCTGCCCAGGATGCCACACCACCAGACCTGGTACAGTTACTCACTGAAAGTAATTGAATTCGCAAATACCAAATACTGGTCAATTTCCAAATGATTTCAAATATCGATTACTTTCGGAACCATAATTATGAATTAGATTACCAATACCCATTACCAATTACCAAATACTTTGACAAATCACGATTTTAAATCATTTAACAGATAATTAAAATACTTAAAAGTAATTCAAATACTAAAAAGTAATTCAAATCCTCAAAAGTAATTTAATTACTCAAATGTAATTCAATTATTGCACTAATTCAATTACTCCAAAGTATTTAAATTACTGTAAAATAATTCAAATATTGCCAGTTAGACATGAAGATAAGCTTTATATTTGGGTTCGTATATTTGTTGTAATTTGATAACCTTACGGCATTTAATGGTAGACCCAATTACTTTGATATTTACGTCTCCAAAACCACATGGATGATGTTTGAAGTGGCTACCGTTTTTTGTTTCTCTCCCAAGAGAAAAAAAAGTTTGTTTGCCCTTGATTTACAGAAGACCTATCCAGAAGGAATAGTCTTTATCATTGAGTGTCGGAATAAAGTTATCAATGAGAATGAGTTTAGATTAGGTCGTTATTGTGCAAATTATTTTAAAATATCAGTATACATTCACTGCTCACTTTATCTGATAGTTAAATATTTATAAATTGATGTACCGGCTAAATGCGGTAGTCTCTGCTATTAGGTAATAAAATGTTAAACACACAAATAATTATTAAATATTGAGTTTATTATACACAAAAGTGAAATACAAAAACAAAAGTAATAATTACGGAGTACAAAAGTATATCCCGATAAGTTTAATTCAATTACCTAAGAATAATTCGATTACTAAAAATGAATTAAATTATCAAAAAATAATTGAAATACTGTAAACAGTATTTAGATCCTGAGATAGCGTTAACAACAAATCATAATTACAATTACTTTTCGAAAGTATTTGCAATCACAAATCACAATTAACATAATACAAAGTGATTTAAAATAAAGTAATTCAATTAACCAAAGTATTTAAATCGTAATCGAATTAGTAGGTATTTGAAATACTACCCAGGTCTGCACACCACATATGGAGACTCCAATTACTTTGAAGCAAGAGACCATTCATAGTCTGTTAAGAGCAGAAATTGAAGATACATGTTCACGCATGATCGGCTACAGCAATGCATTGAGTGTGATGCAAGACAGTTCGAACATTGAAGGACGCATTATATACCAGTGTAATAGCGTTTTTTTTAATTATATGATAACTAAATTTTCTTTCTCCCATATTTCAAACTACCAATAAGTATATAATAATAATAATAATACTTCTTTATTTCAAAAGTAATTCACATAT
>SMLS01070188.1:0-22673 GCA_004785975.1 Popillia japonica
TGGTAATGGTTATACTTACGTATGTAAGCATCCTTGCATTTATTGGACTGTATCCTATTATTGTTGATTTATCTCAGTTACACTTTACAAAAATAGCCTAATAATTCAATAACACCATCCGTTATCTGTACATTCCCACCAGTTGTATATATCTACAACTAAGAATAGAAGAGGGAGGAATTAAAAGACATCGTTTCGCGTGTAAGCAAGCGACGTTCCACACATTAATGCGAAGTATCCATTAAAACGATGATAACGGGGCTTTATTTCAATGATTGTCAAGCTCAGGGGACGTTATCTCCGGCGTAGCCGTACACCGCGCCACACCGTCGACGTTATCACAAATTTAACTCGAGTGTTTATGACAAAAACAAGAAAACATTATTTTTTATATTCCCACGGATTTTCCATTTTCATAAATATGGTGCGCAGCGCCCGGGATAATCCTGCGAATGTATTCGCTAATACCCATTCGGAAATATACGACCTAACGAGAACGTGTGAGAGAACGCCGTATGGTGTGCGTAGGTGTTTGTGTTAGTATACCCGGGTTAGTAGGAGCAGAGTTAATATTTAGCAGTGGAAGGCTGAAATATGAAACGGTGATTGTAATATGCAATATTGTAATTAATGAAGTTCGTACGAAGTATTTACAATAATAACGTTGTAACTGGACATTTTTATAAACTAGTTCAGGTGTGTAACACCAGAAAAAGTTTTTTAAGTATATTTTACCTCATCCAAAACTGGACAAATGCAATAAGCACTGTAAACGTTCTTGATATTTGTTAACGTCATGTTTTTAAAATTGAAAGTTTAACAGTTTTACCGTGTTTCCTAATTTCTCCACGCTCACAAATCCATGTCCTAGAATTTTAAGCAATTAGAATTAAATTGAACGGGTTTCAAATTGTGTAAAAAATGCGCGTCTGCACCTACTGTGTCAACATTTGGATAACTATTATGAATTGTTATATTCCACACAGTGCTGGGAATGTAGTAAGCAGATTACATGCAAGTTCTAGTAATTTAGGACAATTATGAAAATAAAATTCTCTGACGGCTGCTGTTGATAATACCGCTATGATGTCGTTACCATGGAGCATTAAGGTATAACTAGTTTTGAAAATATCCAAACAATGTTAAATCTACTGTCATAGTAGTATTTCGTCCACTCCTTCCAAAATCTATACTACTATTGGACTGTTGGACTATCTTTGTGATATTCTATTTCTATCAAAATATTAACGTTAGTTCTTCTATGGAACTTTTGCAAGTTATAACATATTGCTCCATATATGTAAAACTATAAACTGGTAAATTTTATACCTATAGGTACATTTGTGGAGATGTTCACACGGTTCTCTATTGAGCCCAGCATTGTTTCTTCATTTTTATTCATGCCCTCCCATTTCACCAACTTGTACTAGCATTATGACATGGTTTCTTCCATGGCCACTTTGATCAACAACTGTCATTTAATCCTCTCAGTTCATTGTTGAATCTAAGTAATAGACCTAGTGAATACTTCACCTGTGCTTAAAAATTGTTTTGACTTTCTAAACGGGCAAGTATACATACAAAATGTTGAACTTTTGGAAAAAGGTTTACTTCAACTAAATGTGCGGTTTATGTGTCGTTTTTTCGCGATTCACTGCATTGAATGTTATATTGTAGTATTTTTAACAAGCTCATTCTGTTTTGCTACAACCTCTTCCTATTACGCGTTGGCCATATTTTGTGATTACCTAGCACTTTCCTTTGACTACCATTAATTTACTGCAAATGCTTTCTTGAATTGGGTTTTGGAAAACAATAAAAGTTCATATCCTTCAGTATTTCGTTTAGCATAAGAGGACGCTGGAATATGTATCAAGAAAATTCTGTTGTTTGAGTACAACACTCTGTAATATTAGATCGACCTAATTGTCGGTAAAGATGTAGACTTTTGCTTCTTCTATGAATAAATTTATACTATACTTACTGAGGTTCTACCATTTCCTGATCAATTCTACATACAGTGTGTCCCAAAAAGTGTTATACAACTGGAGAAAAAGTTTATCTTACATTTCACAAAAAATAGTCTTGATAAAAAACTGTACATGACTTGTAGATTCATAATTTAGTACAACATTTTTAAAACATGGGCTGGAATACAGGGAAAATAAAAATCATGATTTGAAGTGAAAGTAAAATACGTTCAAATTGTAGTAGAGAGCAAAATGTTCAACGAAATTGTTATTAAGTAGAAAAACTTTATGCACACTTGTAGATTTGTGATTTTTTCCTGATAAAAATTGCAAGATAATTATTAACTAGTTTATTTATTGAATAATGACCTTATAACTAATTGCTCACCTCCTCTTCAATTTATCAACAATGAATAATACTCAACTAATAATTCTGTTTGGAGCATATAATTTTAGTTAAATACTACGGAACCTCAACGTAGCCACCGTCCCTTTCTAAACAGGTGACTATTCGTTGATTAAATTCTTGCAGGACATTTCTAATCACATCTGGAGTTATAGCTTCACAAGTTTCTCTAATGACTCTTTCAAGATGATCAACATCTTCACATGGCCTCTGACGGTATATTTTCTTTTAAGTAGCCTCACAAAAAAAGTCTATAGGAGTAATGTTCAGCGGTCTGGGAGGCCAAAGAAGCCCCATGTACCTCCGATCACTTTACCGTCAAAAGTGTGGAATAGAAAATCCCGAATAGTTCTGCTACAGTGGCATGACGCTCCATCCTGTTGGTACCATATTTTTCCTCGTTCATTTAGTGGTAATTCATCAAGAAAGTCAGACAACTATTTATTTAAAAATTGTAGGTATCTTTCTCCATTCATGTTATTTCGGAAAAAAAATGGTCCAACAATTCATCTTTGTAAATGTCACACCATACATTAATGTGTCATAAATCTCTTATTATGTAATTTTCTTTGGATACAAGCACAAAATTCGAATCTTCATTCAACATCTCCTTCTTTTAAAGTATAGATAAATTGAGGTTTGTATGGTTTAAATTTATTTGACTTTAAAATTCGTGCAACTGTACTTTTACTTACAGTCAATAATTTGTATATTCTCGAAGTGAATATTTTTCGACTTTCCACGACCGACAGCATCACATCAGTTTCAATAATTTCATTTCATGTTTCTAAATTTATTTTTAACACTTCCAGAAATCTTGAATTTATTTATTACATATCTGACAGTTGTAAAATGCATTATTTTATTGGGGTGTCGATTATTAAAAACTGTCTCCCTACATGTTTTATGATGTTCTCCAAGAATAAGAACAATTTCAATTTTATCATTAATACTCAATTTTACTGACATTTCTCTAATTATTGCAAACACACACTGATGTGGCACTTAACATTTGTTGACATGTAATAGATATTCCAAAGTACTTTATCAAGAACGTTGTTAAAAAACAAAATCAGTTATTACAAACGGGATCTTACGATTTTTTGTAGTGAGTATTCTATTCATCTAACAATTGATGACGTGTTTATTGAAATATCTTTTAATTTTTGTATACAAGTGGGCATAATTTTTGCTACTTAATAACAATTTCGTTGATCATTTTGCTCTCTACTACAGTTTGATTTTCCCTATATTCCAGCCAATGATTTAAAAATTTCGTACTTTATTATGGATCTACAAGTCATGCATAGCATTTTATTAAGAATATATTTTTTTGTGAAATGTAAGATAACCGTTTTCTCCATTTGCATACAACTTTTTGTGGCACACTGTATATTTAACATTTTTTTACTCATACTATACGACAGAGGACTCTAAGGATTTGCTAGAACCTCTTCCTATTACGCCTTAACCATATTTTATGATTACCTAGCACCTTCCTTTGTCTATCGTTGATTTCCTGCAAATTCTTTTCAGCATTGGGTTTTGGAAAACAATTAAAATTTTGCTGCTTCACATCCCTTAGTATTTCCTTTAGCATTTGAGAACGCTGGAATATGCACCAAGAAAATTCTGTTGTTTGAGCTCAACCGTGTAATACTAGCTCGACCTAATAGTCAGTGCAGAGATAGACTTTTGCTTCTTCTATGATTAAATCTATGTTATACTTACTATGCCATTTCTGGATCATAGTTTTCTTCAGTACAATTTTACATATATTTGACATTTCTTTTAACTCACACTATATGCGAGAGGACTCTAGGGAGTCGCATACAGTTTCTCCTTCTACAGTTTTGATATTTGCTGTTTTATTTTTCCTTTGTATATATTCTATGAAAGTTCTTCTAAGGGATTGATCCTATTCTCTTCAAGGCTTTTTTGGGAAAGTTTTAAAACTATATCCTCTTAAAATCTCACATTTAGCTAATAGTTAATAGTTAGTATATACCCTTACACAATTTTCTTATTCTTTACATCATCTACTGATCAGTTATTAGAACTGTTAAGTTTGGATTTGAAATTGATCTACTTTATCTTGTGGTGTTGTTTCGTAGCGGATTCGTCTACTTATTTGAACATTCGAGCTTAAATAAATCTTCCGATTAAAATAATTTTTATCAATTTAAGTCATTAAGTTTTCTCGTATATATTTAGATAAAAATGTAGTTTCCTTTTAATTGTATACTCAGCGTAAGAAGCGAGACAGGAATAAGTACATATTCTCCAAAAAATGTTCTCCTGTTTCTCAGCGGAACTGATAACAGATAACATTACAACTACGTCAAACGCTTTTAGACATATTTTCAATTTTCTCTACTGATTTTTTTTTTCTAAAATTCTCTCTTCTCTGGAATTGGTACATAGGAAGATCAATAGCGACGCGGTAAATTTGCATAATACATTAAGGTATATCAAAGAGCTTCCTTTTCATTGTATAGAAATAATAATTGTGTGACTCTTGATGATATATAGCCCTGACAGTTTCAACGACCTCTATATTCTTTTTAATTGACCGTAATTAGCAATCAAGAGAGAGAAAATCTCAAGGGTACTCTCGTTAGGTAGAGGTACTTGCTTTGAAAGAATACTCATTGATATTGGGGGTCGGATGTTAGACCCACTTGTTTATATTTCCGAAGACAAAATACATTTTAATTTGGACATAGAATAGCAGAGACGACATATTTTGCATCATAAAGTTTCTTTTTGTGCGCAACAAGCGCGTTCATTTATTGTGTCGTTTCGATTATCTCCCTCCTTTATACCTGCATCTACCTGCTTAGAGAGATTAAGATCAAAGAAAACAGAATTATTAAAAATATTTCATAAAATACAGATTTACATTTTGTTTATGTCACGTAGAGAATAGCCTAATAAATACGTTTCAGGTAGTCCCTTAATTCGGTCAGAAATTCATGTCCAAATTTCTGTTTACTGTGACTGCTGATTCTTATTAGTACGATTAATAAAACATGAATAACATAAGCAAGAGTTTTTCAATTTATTTCTTTAAATAGGCAATAACTTTATGTGCGATGCAGCGAGAACTTACTAGAATAGCGTTTCAAAGGTATTTCTTTAAAATATTACATCAGCATTACGCTTACCTGATCCAGAATCCATCTGAAATACGAAACCTTAGCAAGCAAATCATACGGGGGAGTTGAAATTTAAATTTGTACCTGGAGGGCAATAATAGTATGCAATTTTCTCGTTATAGGTGTACTTACCAGTGATGCTCACGTAATACTTTGCGTTATACGAGGTCAGTGATGAAACGGTGAAAAAGCTTTTACTACGCATAGATCTATTTCGTACTGTAAAGTATGTATGTACGTATGTAGAAACATAAATATGATTAATGAAATTACATTTAAAAGGAATCTGCAACATTTCCGACATATTGTATACTTAATTTTAGGTTGCTGGTTGAATAATTTTAACCTTGTAATTTCCTTCTATTGAATCAATTTTTACACTGAGATTAGTTTTTCTGGAATAAATGTTATTCATTTAGGTATTCATTTCATTAAGTAGCAAAGTATGCTTATTTATGGTGCATTTTATAGGTTATTATACAAGGTAATCATAAAGTCGAGCATGTATTTTACATAAATAACTTTTTAACAAATCAACTTAATAACAAAAAATAAACAATTCCCTAAGCAAGTGGATTTTACTGTATTTATAGGAAATAAATGCGTTGAACTTCAAAAGAACTCAAGTAAACGTAGAATTCAAACGACCCAGAGTGTAATAGCATTGATTTAGAAACAAGAATTGGCTTAATTCCATGTTATTATGTATTATGCCTAAGTTGCAGAGGTTTTTCATGAAAATGAGGACACAGCCAGAGATAATCAGCAGTGCAAATGCGACATCCATGCGATTGCAAGTGCGGTATACCACGGGCTGGAAAAAACTGAAAATGCTATTTGATTTAAAGGAGGCAGATTTGACTACCAGGTACGATCTTTCTTTGAGACTAATGGCTCAGATGGAAATTGAACCCGAATGGTTATCCTACAGTTTGTGGTCAGATGAGGCACATTTTGCTCTGCGTGGTGAAGTTATCTGGTCTGCATTGGCATCATTGGTCCGAATGTTTACGCGGAAATGTAGAATGGAAACATTTGCAAGTATTTCACAGCTGCAAAACAAGCACCGCGGTATTGAAAACATCATTTTTATGCAAGATAGACCACCCCCGTACATTTCCCAACCAGCCAAAACACTGTTAACCAACGTTTTCAAGATCGTCTGTTAAACAGATATTTCAAAAAATCATGGCCAACAAGATCACTTACGATTAGTCGTAACCGTAAGACGACCAATAACTCTACAAATACGAATTGAAAGACAACATTACGTAGCAAATTAGTGCAATTCAACTAGAAATTTTACAGAATGCCGAGTACAATTTGCAGGAAAGCTTGGTAATCTTACAACAACAGAATGGAGGTCATATTGAGCAATTGCCGTAAGTGGTTTTGGGCATATTATACCCCATGCTTTAAGCAATTCGATTTTGTTTATTTTTTTGTTACTAGCTTAATTTACATCTAAAGAAGTTATAATATTTTAAAATAGCTGGCTTAGGTTATGATAGTCCCATATTATTAAATGGAAAAACATTAAGTACTCATGGTAGTTTTTTTACATGCATTAGTGCATAGTGTTAGTCCTAGCAGCAGATCTGTGCAGCAACTAGGCAGGTATACTCATTGAAAGTAAAGATTGGACACTTTCAATGCATTGTTATATGGAAACTGTCCAATCTTTACTTTCCATGAGTGTACACATCGCTTGGATGACGTTGAAGCAGACAAGCAGTAGTAATTTCTATACCTTTATATATATATAATATACATATACAGTGGCTCACAGCTTATTTGATACAGTGTCTAATTTAAAACATAAATCAAAATAATTTAAAAAATAAAAAGAATATGGACACAAAATTGTAGTAACCTCTACCAATAATATATACATTTTTTCCTAGAATCCTTTTTTATTTTACAAAAGTGCTGTCTAATGATATAAAAATTAGAAATAAAAAATACTGCTAAATACTAGCCCACAGCTTATTTGATACAGTTCCATTTCAATTTAAACAAAATATAAACTATTGATTTTGGGCTACGTTTAATATTTTGTGTGATATCCTCTTGCGTTTACAACAGCCAGCATCCGCTTTGGCATTGATGCGACAAGCTTTCTCATAATGTTGGGGCTAATTTTTTGCTATTCTTCTAGTAGTACCTTCTTCAACTCATCCCGGCTGGAGATTTTGTATTTGCGAATGTTTTTGTCCAATATAGCCCAGAGATTTTCAATTACATTCATGTCAGGAGACTGGGCAGGTGGTGTCAACAAATGGGGACATTTCGAGATTAGCCAGCATTGCACAATTGCCGCGTAGTGCTTTGAATCGTTGTCTTGGTAATACTTAAAATGTTCGCTTATACCCATGTTTTCAGTACTTTGCAACAAATTTGTTTTAAGTATATTGAGATAGATATTTTTATTCATTATTCCCTCAATAAATACTAAATTTCCCGCACCAGATGCACTCATACAGGCCCAAACCATCACGCTGCCTCCGCCATGCTTCACTGTGGCTTTGAGGTTCTCTTTTTTTAATTCAGTGTTGGGTTTCCGCCACACCTAGGACATGCCATCCGACCTAAAGATGTTGAACTTAGATTCGTTGGCAAAAATTACTGTGTTCCAGAAGTCAGCGTCCTTGCTAACATGGTCTCTAGCAAAGGTAAGACGGCTTTCTTGATGTTTTTTACTTAAGAACGGTTTTCTACGAGCTACTCGACCATTAAAATCATGTTCGCGAAGCACACGGCGGACGGTTTCAGCACTACATGACTTCCCTAACTCATGTTGAACTTCAATAGCTAGTTTTGGAGCAGATAATTTCGGGTTTGTTTTGATTTTCCGGACAATGTAGCGCTCGTCAGCTGCATTGAAAATTTTATTTGGTGCACTTCTTCCTTTATCTTCCACTCGATACTCATGTACAAAACATTCAATTATATGCTGCACTGTAGACGCACTCAGATTGACCATTTGGGCAATTTTTCGGGCCGATTGGCCCAATTTATAATGAGATAAGACCAGCTCACTCTGTTCTATAGCTGTACGACGACCCATCTTTTTTATTTTAAGCCGCGTATTGACTAAAATTCAACTACTCCTTATTTCTGATAATCGTAATTGTAACTTCAACGGCCGAGATGAAACTACTAACCACACCACCCGCACCACCCCCACCACAGCGCAACAATTTTTCGACTGAATATGAAAAATTGCGTCTGTATCAAATAAGCTGTGAGTTGTGTTTTCGTTATATCGGCGCTAATCCCCTTGTGCAAGACGCGGCAGTATATATTTTTGAAATTTTTTTGTGTGTATTCGGTTCTTGAACATGCATCTACAAACCTGCATTAAAATTTTATTCGATATCTTTTTTATTTCTTCAATTATTATGACTTTTGTTCTAAAATAGGCACTGTATCAAATAAGCTGTGAGCCACTGTATATGCTCTCTATAATTTTTGGTTCAATATCCAACATTTCCTCCTACAACCTTTAAGATGCCCAAAAAATCCGAGTTACCTTTTGGCAAACCTTATTTACATGATTAGTTTTATTTTTTTGGTCAAAATAACTCCTAGCTATTCGGTTTGGTAAAATATGCAAGCTACTCTGCGTTTAATAGCCTGCATAGCATTGGACGTTGAAGTTTTATCCATGCAGCTTTGTAGACGAGTCATTACGGATCATTTATGATCAGAAATCAAAGCACAGATGATAATGCCATCCTTTGAGGGTACCTCGCTCCCTGGCTGCAAGCCATCTAGTTTTCTGCTATATGTGTCGTAATTCTGCGGTCTTTTCAATATAGTTTAATTCAAAGAAGTGTTATCAAAAGTGCCTTCTACAACACTAAGTACGGCTATTTCTTGAGTTGATTGACTGGGATAGTTTCCATGAATTTGCTACTTTAGTTACAAAAATTGTTCTCCTTTTCCCGAAATAATCTGGTCAGACATAATTCCAATATTAATGAGACAATGCGTTTTAGATATTAAAATCGACCCAAACCTAAGCAACGTATAAAACAAATTACGGGCTTAGATTATCCAACAACTACCTACGTCTTAGTTCATCTTTAGTTATTAAACCTCAACTGCACTTTAAATCCTTTCACCAGGCATACACATTTCGATGTGCGTGTGTATAACTGATGAATTCGGAGATAGCGAAAAAACATTTAACTGCTTTCGGTTAGAAGAACATTTCCACCTAAATCTCATGAATCACTGCTAACACGGTCAAAACTGCTAGAAGTAGAAAGGAGAACCGTGGAGAGGAGAGCGCAACAATAATAATAATATTTGACCTAATCACGATGATATCCGTTTTGAGAAAGTGGTATTGCTATAAGGTAATAGTACGCACCGTAATGCCTCCACCTTCTCTTTAACAGGTAACAGAAGAGTCGCATTATTCATACACAAGAGCAATCGAGGTGGCCATGGTGTTTTAGGCCAGATCAAGCGTGAGTCAGCATTCAATTAATTATAAAACTAACCTTAGAGACAGACCTATGGACCGGCGATAAACAAGGGTGTGCATTCTTTAATGACTTCTATTCATAAGCTGAAGAGTTGGTGTCCCCTCTTCGGTTGCGTCGTCTTGTTATTCCGTAATACACAGCGATATACAAAAATGCTGTCCCTTTATACTGAGTGTAAACAAACAGTCTTCCGCAGCCAAAACTAAGAATAAGTACTTTTAGTTTGGATACTAAACTTTGATAAATACCTAAAATTCTATTAATTTATATTTATTATATCGCACTAACATTGATATATCAATACTTTATCACAGCTAGCTAAAATCACTACCAACTTTTTCTCAAAAAGTAGGTACTCCAAACAATATTTAAAAAATTATATCTGTCCTAGGTGGATTAATCAATCTAATTGTATCAAAAATTAAGACGGGGTACTAATATTGTTGTACACTGTACACTCGAACACTTCTTACTCTTATTCACTCTCACCTCGATCTCGTCTTCGATTCTTCTCTGGTATATTCTTATTATTATTCTTCATCTTCTTATCCGCGCCACGAGAGTCCTTATAATAAATTACTCAGAACCTGAACCTTATTGACATTTATTTAATGAAGCGTGCATATGTAATTTCTGTCTGTACGAGTGATGTGGTGTTATGGCATATATAACTAACAATCTCTAACCGATATTAATACCGTAGCGATCCGTTGTGCATTATACGAGGACTTATTGTTTCCTTCTATTTGTTGATGTATTTGCATGTTCCTATATGGTATTGTATTTAATAGCCAAATGCATTGTAAATTAAGTTCATGCGTAGTAAATACGTATATACGTTTTTGTCTAGATGCATACTAGTGAACAAGTATTGGTCATCGTCTAGAGGTTAGACAATAGCTTCTATTTTTCTATTCATTAATAAATTAGTGAGTAGTCTATTGAGGACATACTTTTATTTAAAAAAATGTTTTGCTACCAATATTTAAAACTGCCTTCTACCAACCCCTACTGAAGAATATTGAATGAACTGTATATCATAGAGTGATGATATTAAATTATAACTTCGCGACATTGACACTATGGGAGAATTTAGTGAGAAGTTTAGGCGCGCATAAGGTGTATAGAATGCTGCGTATACCTCGAGGAGGAACGAGAAACAAGAAATTGAAGGCGAGATAAAAGGTAAGGAGTATCAATATTGTTATTAACGAGATTATACATAAATTTGATTAACTGCAATTGTCGTCTAACCTCCAATGAATCAATATCAAATTGGTGAAGTAGAAGCTGATAGTCATACCCACGCTCCGGGTAAGAACCTTCCTGTTTGAAGTATAAATATTTTAAAAACTTTCTCGACAGTATCTTTGTGGGACGAATAGGATGGATACCAAATCAGAGAACCATACTCCAGTTTAGATCTAACGAATGCGAAGTAGAGCAGTTTAATTGTTTCAATATGAAACGAAGTAGAACTTCTGATTAAAAGGCCTAACATCTTCATAGCAGCCGTTACGATGTCTTCTCGATGAGTAGAAAAGGTGAGGGAAATATCAAGATAAATCCCCAAATCTCTAAAAACTGTTTTTCGAACAAGTGAAGTGCCATTAATGGTATAATCAAATAGAGTAGGGTTTTGTTTTCTGGTGTAGCTCATAATCCTGCATTTCTTGACATTTAGTTGCAAACCATTAGCAGTGCACCACTCAGTTAGCCGATTGACTTGACCTTGAAGAAAATAGCAGTTGTTAATGGAATTCACTGTGGTAAAGATCTTGAGATCATCTGCGAACATACATTTATAAGAACTAATGCACTCCGTCAAATCATTAATAAATAAAATGAACAAGAGTGGTCCAACTTTAGAGATTTGTATCCATTATGTCACGTATTGTTTTCTATTAGATAGATAAGATTCAAAGAATGTTACCAGGGAATCACTAAAGCCAATTATCTTAATTTTTTGTAGTAGTAAATTGTGTTCAATTCTATCGAAAGCTTTTGAAATATCTGTATAGATAGTATCTACTTGACTACAAGAATGAAATTGATCAAGTGTATATTGAGTGAAATGAGCCAAATTAGTTACTGTAGATCGTTTTTTCCGTGCTGGTCTGGAGATATCAGATGCTTTACCATAGGACAAATTCTTGAATAAAGAACACATTCGAAAGCCTTTCCAGAGTTATTAAGAATAGATATTGGCCTGTAGTTCCGGATAACGTCCGGAGATCCTCCCTTCAGAACTGGACTCACCTTGGAATCAGGAAATGTTGCAGACGATAGTGCCAAGTTAAAGATCATGGTAAGAGGATGTAGGAGAACTGTCAGACAGTCACGCAGCAGGAAACTTGGAATACCATCCGGTCCAGCCGTCATCCTATCTTTAAGTTTTTTAATGGCGGTGGCAGTCTCTTCTTTGCTTATCATGGGTATGTGTATGTACGGGGTACTAGTAGGCATAGGTGGCAATTGACTATCAATGAAATCAGTTGTGTAGACAATGTTAAAATAATGAGCGAATACATTTACAATATCCTGTGGGTTATCGTAGGTAGACTCATCGTAGGTCACTGTCGAAGGAATTCGTGAGTACCAGTTCTACTATGAACAAAAGCCCAAAACTTCTGACGGTCCTCAATGATTGAAGCTTCTGAACTAAGAACATAATCTTCATAAGCAAACTTTAATTGTCGTTTTATCTCTCTTCTTAAACGTTTATATTGCTCCAATGCAAATGTGCTTCGCAATCGTTTGAACTGTTTGAAGTAATACGCTTTGAGTTAAATGTTATATATAATTTGCGAAGAGTACCATATCGGATAATTCCTAACAATAGTTTTATAGAGTGGAACATGCATATCAAAAATTGAATATAATTTATCGTAAAACAGATGGCACGCTGAATCATCAGAGACAGTGTTCAAGAAGTTCCAATCGGTTAATGCTAAGGTTTGATAAAGTTGCTGAAAATCGGCTTTCTTAAAATTGTAACATTTATGCTGATTATTGCTAAAGTTCTTAATATTCCTAGTAGAGTATCGTAAAAGTATGTGTAATGCTGGATGATGTTCATCTTCTGGCAACATAGAGCAAAGGTCTCTAAGCACCACAGCTCCAAATGTCGATAAGACTAAGTCCAGTAGGCGATTATTGCGATTTGGAATGATGTTATGTTGAGTTAAATTATTAAGTGCAAGAAAATTCATCATAATTTGTTTATAAGTATCATTTATGTGTATATTGTTAAAGTGAGTAATGTTGAAATCGCCGAGGATCAAAAGGTTCGGAATATGCGTGATGTATTGCTCTTGCAGTAGGTACAGTATTCTACATTTATAATTATCATTTTGCTCTTGAATATTGGTTGAATCCATTTGACGACGGAAAGTTGAAAGACTACATGTTTTGAATTGTACTAAATAAGATAACATCAAAGCGAGCTACTACGTTAATGCATGCAGGAAGAGCAATTTCTTTCCACTTTTCAAAATGAAACTTAATTACCTTTAGCACAGAACATAAACATACTTTGTTTTCGGGCTATTTCACAGGAACAATGCTTTTGCTGAAAAACTTTTTGATAATCTTCTACTTTGTTCTTTTTAGAATTTTCGAATAAGTTAAAGAATCGCCGAGGTAACAGTTTTTTCTGTGTATGCTAATAGTGTAAAGGTTAGTTTCAGTGATGTATTGAATCAATGAAACTGTAGTAAAGAAATTATCAAAAAAAAGTTTCCAAAGGGCTTTTTTAGGTCACAAGTTGTAAATCATTTCTAAGTCTTTAATTGGCAATGTTGGAAAATTCATGTCCAACATTGTTTTCAAAAATTATTTCTGCAGCAACTTTCACATGTGAACTGGGTTAATGATTTTCTGAATCTGTCTATGTTAGATAGTTCCGTTATTAAAAGGAAAAATTGTACTATTCTTGTCTTTCTAACCGAACTTTCAGTTTTATTCAAAACTTGTTTTTAACAGACTGGAATACATATTTGAGGAACGTTCATGCAGAATCAGACATATCCACATACCTAACGTAATTTCGAGAAAAACGAAATAAACAGCTTATTCTAAGAGTATTGCAATTATATTTGTGCAACTTATATGACAAGTAGTATAGTAAATAATATTTTTAACACTGTTATGGTTATGGGAAAGTCTACGTCCTTTGGTGAAAAAATTAAAAAAAAACTAGTGAATATGGCTAGTTTTGCGTGAATGCAACGTTGCTGGCAACACAGTGTCTGAGTTTGTTCGAACATATAATTCACATGTACCTAATTGCTTTACGAGAAAAAGAGATTATAAAAATGGTACTCTCAAATATTTTTATTGACAAATTGAAATGAAGAATAACAGTCACAGACAAGTTCAGTTCCTTTACTATACTGTGCATTGTCTTTTTCTTCTTGCGTCTGTGGTATATCCTCGATAAAAATTCTCTGTCCTGTTTTGCTCAGTATAGTAAGTTTAATTCTCAAATTGGATATGTATGACTTTGACTGAACTGACCATATTGTGGTTCACATTACTATGGGATAAAACTCACTTTGAAGTATTCTGAGCATTGTAAGCGATACAAACGACCAAGAACACAACGAAGTCATATCCAACTAAATTGTGGCCAAAAGTGGAGGCGTATGATTTTGCATGAACGCTCCTCATTTCATCTACTTACTTGTATGCACTATCAGACGTATAGCTATACATATGGACATAACGATAACCTGTGGTCTGTTTGCATGTTACAACTTGTTAGAAATGTACTACACAGGCATTAGGCATATCTGGGTTAGTACAAATGTCAGTTTCAATATCAAGTTAATACAGCTTTATAAGGACATAACATGAACCCAATAAATGCACGAGAATAAATGTATTTTACAGATAAATTCACCGTTGTATTAACTATTGTTGTATGCAGGGAGTTCATTTTTCATAACTACACTACGAGTATGGCTATATTCAAGTTGAAATTAATAACCCCCTGAAGGTGAAACGTGTTACCGCGCAATGTTTACACATCTAGGTTTATAAATCAATTCGACAAGATTTTCGTTTTATATTTCTGTTGCCCAGAAAAAAATGTATATCATTATTTACTGAAATATGAACGAATCTCAGAAGACAAGAAGTGCGAAAATATATCAGAGCGAAATTTATATAAAACACGATGGACGACGCTCACTACTACACACCTGTGGTGAATAAATGCAGCAGTCTGGTTAGCAGTATATACCGTATGTATGTATATTCAACGAGATATGCATATAAGTAATAATTCATTAGTACGCGGTATATGAGCGTACTGTACGCACATTGTAGATGCTTTCTTACCAAGAGTGAAAAAGCAGTAAATATGTCCGGGCTATTACTGCTATTAGTTATTTCCACACATCCTACACTTCGAGATTCGATCCGCTCCCTGTCGGCTGTTCTTACAGACCGGACCGCAGGCACGTGTGCAACACATACCTGACCCTAGACTAGTACAGAGCGCTTCAGATACCAATCTCTCATACTTCTTCGTCCTCTTCTGCTACATCGTCCTAGCAGGAGAACCCATATCGAACATTTACTTCATCGGTGATCTCTTTCCACTTGCGTTCGGATACAACACTCTCTTCTTCGTCATCATCTTCATCAGACACCCTCAGCACATTCACCTTTAACCGTCTCGCACCTACAATATTAGCGATGATCTTTGCTAACCGTTGATACGTTAAAATTGAAATTTGAAAAATTTTAATCCACGCATGAGAGTAACATGATAATCGGCTGTTTGCAATCTATTACGGAGGAAATAGTAGCAATCACTAAAAAACATTTTTATTTTTATTGAAATGATAGGAAAGATTATGATTGTAGATGTAGGGGGATACTACTAGTAGGATGCTACTATCAGTACTTTCATATAACGAGAATAACGCATAAGATTTTCTTGATTTGAAGGGACCGCCAACATCGAAACTATGTCGGATGTTCTGTACATAACCTAAAAATAACGGCACAACAACTTTGCCATTTTACAGTGGAAAACGTTTGGTTTGTCGAAAACACGCTGCATAAAGGTCTCTCTGAAAATTCAGCCCCACAAGTCACACACGATTTGGACTTCCTAGTGCTCATTAGTATTAGATACAGAACTTTGTACTGCTCTGTTATCAACAGCACAGTAATCTCCGGGATATCACCAGAAACAACAATTACTTAATAATAATAATATCGACTTTATTAGGCGGTATTCATTTCTACAATCATTACAATGTTCTTCCATACAACCTGACAATTAACCTCATAATTAACCTTGACAATACATTTGACAAGTCACATTTTGACATTCGAAATCCAATAATTAATAATAGATGTCATGATTAGATGTCATGATTAGTTTAAAGTGGTAGATGACACGCTGATGAGGATCAGGAAGTGCTAAAACAAAGTACTGGGCTGTCGGTATTAAATTTTCAAACATTCTTTCATGTATGTATGGTGTGTAGGTACTCGTATATTATACGCCTAACTGTTTGCTCTTTATCATTATGTATCTGGTGCATTAGAAATTGTGTTTTTAATCCCTCCTAGCAGAGTTAGATGTTTTTCTCACATTAGCTTTCCTTTATTTTTATCTAAATACCTACACTATTAATCCAAAAAGAATGAAGACAATTCAGCGATTTTTAATTTTTTTAATTTTGCCAAGCTTCTGTAAATTCGTAGACGTCTCCATATACATTTCTTAATAGGTACTAAAGTTATAGTAATTACAAAAATATCCTCAGGTAAGGGCATGTTAGATACAGTAAGCACATACAATTATAATATCTAAAATAACTTCTACCACCATTTGACAGTTTATTTTGAAAAACACAATATGGCAGCAATATCTAGGACATCACCAACTACATCCAAACACGAGCTGCTTATGAAATGTTATCAAATACTTTTGAGTAGGATTTGCAGTCATTGTGACCAATTCAAAATAACAAATTTAAAGCGGGAAATTCATATTGTCATATTGTTTACTCTAAAATTTTCAATGCCTTTTTACGCAAATGTATGTCCACCGAGCAGAGACTTTAGAGGTTCACTTTTTTCACTTAAAAATACATTAAACAATTATTTTAAAAAGCATAAGGCAACTCAATGCAGTGCAAACAAAGTTTGTAGCCCATGAAAGGACAAAAAAAAACACTTATAGCGACATATTTTGCTGCCATCAACTGGTTCTTATTGACAAACTTCATGCATTTGCTAAAAGTTTTATTAAACCACGAGTTTGAGGACTCCCCAATTATTGTTAGCTATATTAATAATACGGTATCCGCCAGAATAAACAGTACTGAAACTTAGGGTGCTATGGTGTTGTTTATGTAAAATGCATTTGTTATTATTGACTTAATTGTTATTAGTTGGCATACAACTGTTACACTGGAGTTGAATTTGAATTGAATATGTTTCTAATGACGGCAAAAACAATGCTTTTGGTGGAACATTATTTTTCCTCATATGGAATGGGTTGCAATGATGGTCCAAGCTTACAATAGGTGTCAGTTAGATATAGACAACAATTTAATAACGCAGCACTCAGTAAAAGTGTGATATTAGGTGTTGTTGAGAAATTTTGTCGCACTGATAGTGTATTGTGCCACCGTAAAGGTTCTTTAGTCCGTCAAAAAAAAGGTGTACCAACGAAAACGCAGAACCCGTTTTGAACCACCGCAAAGAAAGCTTGCAAACACTGCATGCAAACTCAACATCTGTAAAACATCTACCCGTCGTTTGTTCACATCAATTGGTGACTATTCCTATCGTATTCACGGTGGACAACGACTAAACGATAGGAACAGGCATGCAATTTTGGGAAAACATAGCTTTCAGACGAGAGTCTCGTTTATCTTAACTGCTAAATTAATCGACAATCAAGTCGATTCCTTGGATATGAACGCCATGAAGTTATTGTAGTGAAACCATTCCACAGTGGCCGTGTTGTTGCGAGATTTCTGAACATGTGACAATTGGTCAATATTTCGTTAAAGAGGATAATTAAAATCCACTTACTCTCAACCAAGAATGTTAAAGAGAGAAAATTATTGTACCTTTTATGAGGAATCTTAACCTGGAAAAAGGCTAGGGCAAGTTTCTAACACTTTATCAACTCTATTATGAGGAAATTTTTATACTTTTTTAATATGTGATGCTTTTGAGCGCGCATACCGCTTGTCGAATTTAAATTTCTTGTGCTCACATTTGAATTTTACTTAAAATTTATACAGTAAGTAATTCATTTTATTAAATAAGCACGATTTTAGTATGATACGGCGTCTCGAAAAACCTATTGTGGTTTATCGTAACATTTACTTAATGTAGTGGCGACGCATGTATGTATGTAGTTTCGTTATCGCGGTATTAGTTTTTTACTTTAAGAATAAATATTATAAGGTTGCTTCTTTAGCCTCCATTCAACCTTAAAATTTTATTATTATATGTAGTTATACTTATCTACGCTTCAACTTATACCAAGAAAGAAGTATATATATAAATATTTTATATGCTTGGTAACTTGAGACTGATTCTATTCAATTAAGAACCGCGAATAGCCACTAACAACCTTTACGTGTCTGCATACACGGTCCATTAAACGTTATTATTTTAAAAACAAATTACTGTAGTAGTAATACGAATATTACCTATCCACACGCTTTGACGTGCAGTTTATGTAATTTCATTTAATATTCCTTAATTATTAAGAGCTAAACCACCCGTAGAGTACACAAAATCAATTACTCACACATACATACTCATGCACAGCCTCGTATAGCATATAAGCTCCGTTCTGTTCCAATAATAATAATAATAATAACCGGCCAGATCTAGATACATCTCTTGGGGAACGCTGTCGACCCATGGAACGTGTACCTCTACACAATACCCGTTTAATTTCGGACCACGCATTTTTGACACGAGATTTATTTGTATATTACAATTAAGAAGACGAAGATAAGATAGAATCCTTACCCGTACATCTGTCATAAACGTAATCTCTTCACGATTATAATGAAGCACCTCTCTCTGATGGGGTCCCGTCCTCCTCTAACTGGTTGACTGGCTAGCTGATGGTTGGTACCAGCGGAATATGCATGGCTTGTTCTGCATACGTTTGTATATATGTGGAGGTGATGCGAGTGGGCCACGGTCTTCCTCTTCTCCTTTGCCTTCTTCTTTTCGGTCGGTCGTCCCCGTGACTCAGCATCAATGCGCGATTACCACGAGATGGTATCGCGGACCCCCCAGATGGAGGACGCGTCTGTCACTCGTCCGGCTCAAATTATAGAAGCACAATTAGTCTTCTTCATTGGCACGCCCGTGTGCATCTGACTCGTTGGTATACACTTCTTCAATTTGCTTTTCATTCTGTTTTTTCTTATTTTATTTTCTGGTGACTCCCATTTTTTTCTTTTTTTTTTGATGACGAGTATATGTGCAGGAAAATGGAAGCTTGACATGTAAGTGAAGGATCACGAAATCCGATCCGTAATCTGTATCATCAGACAAGACGTGTATGTATATAATTACCCAAAACGTTCCCGCCTGGTAATATAATATACCTACGCTAGTAAATATGAAGTTATATTCATAGCAGATTTGCAAAAAAATTAAATGTTTACTCTAATTCCACGTTTATGTAAAGCTACTTCGTTTCAAGTTAAAATAGCGACAACCTCTGCTAGAAACCAAATAAGTCATTCTTATGCTTAAACGTACACACTGAAAAGCACACATTCATTTACAGAAGCTGCTACTTTTTTGCAGTTTTATTCTCTCTTCATTTTATGTTTGTTTCTTAATTACAGGTGGTGCCTCGTTCATTATAGATAACATTTAATGATAAAATGCTTTCCTTAAGACATTTCACATATCGTAGTGGTAATGGAAAAGGATACAAAGCTCTATAATACATATGTATGTATGCCCAAGCTATATTTAGTTCCTTGTTCAAGTATCTCCAAAATTTTATCAAAGACTCCAGTAATGTGGGATATTTGAGAAAAATCATTCTGGAGAGGCTTTTCCAAGGAACTTAGAATAAATAGATTTTAAATACAATTGGTAGTGATTTGGCAAATACACTCAATTGAATTAGAAGTGTTACACCCAGAAGGAGTAATGTGTTCAACTTGACTGTTGGCAACCAAATGACTATATGTTAAGCATGCTATGATAAGAATGTCAAGTTCTTATCATATATTCTCTTTTACGAAAAAAAATACCTTACTTTTCTTTCTACAAGTGCTCAGCGTAACAAAATGCCTAGAGTTCGAAGACGTCAAAATTATCACCGTTTTGGTGACTTTGACAGGGGTAGAATGGTTGATTATCGAGATATTGGTTTATCCTATCGCGAAATTGACCGTCATGTTAATTGTACTGCAATGACAGTAAAGCGTGTGTATAGTGTGTTGTGGACGGAAAAAGAGAAACACGAAGAAGGCCAACTGGTCAAGTGAAGCGTACCACCGAGCGTCATGATGGGCACCTAGCAGGACAACTAGCTCTACGAGGCTGTTTTGCTACAGCCCGTCAAATCACTGACCAATAATTTGGAGAAAAAGGTAGACCTGTTACTATGCATACACTATATCGCCGCATTCAAGCCTTTGGGCTTTTTTCATTAGTGTTTCCTTTGACTGCGGACCACTCTCGTCAACGCTTGAACTGATGCAGAGAACGGCCGCATTGGGAAGCAGAATGGCATAATGTCGTCTTCAGCCACGAATCGCCATTCTGTCAGGTATGCACGGTGGCCGTAGAAGGATACGACGGACGCCAGCCTGGAGAGCGACGCAATATTGGGTTTGCCGTTGTGAGGTATGCAGACATGACTCTTGGAGTAAAGGTTTGAAGGGCTATTGCTTATGATACCCGATCACCACTTCTGTTTATTCAAGGCAATATGACAGCTGCGCGTTATCTATGTTGATGATGTCCTATAAATCGCTTTACTACCTTATCCAGATGGCGGTCCACATGTCCTTTTTCTGCAAGGCAAGGCAGGTTCCCATATTGTCCATCGAACTATAGACTTTCTCCAAGAAGCAGGCGTTAATGTTTTGCGGTAGCCACCCCCGTCCACGAAATTAAACCCCATCGAAGAAGTGTAGGATATTATGGGGAGGAAAGTGTTCACTTCGTACCATCCTTTTCAAACTTTGGCGCAGTTAATCAAAAAAGATCTAGTTGCTGTCCACCATCTCATTTTGTCTTGCAAATGTTATAGTTTCATTCATCATCAAATTAAACAAATGATTCCTTCTGGGTGTAACACTTCCAATATCACAGTGTATAGTATTAGAAGAATTTTTGCAAAGATAGATTATTATCTTAGTCTAGGATGGACAACATTCAGTCGCAAATATCAACACAACAATAATAATTGTACTGTGTTAGCTTTTAGTTTCCTGGGTAAACGTGCGTTAAAAAGCTCTTAATGTTAAATTTTTTAGATGTATGATAACCGAGATGGTTGACTTTAGACTTTCTAATGCTCACTATTGTGTAGTTTCTCACATTACTCATCAATTGTTACAATTGTAATTACAATTCAATTGCTATTTTCTATTAAATAAGAAATAGTAATGGAAATAGTTTTATGCAAATAAGTTAACGAACCACTAACTAAACGCAATAAACTTAAACATTCATTACACCACACACGTAATTTAATCGCACTGATTACGAATTCCGAGCGCGTTTCTCAGAACTCTAGTATTCATTTTAATTATTGCCCACACCTGTAAAATTACTATGCAAACAATAGTCTACCCATCAGCCATCATCTTCTTGTTGTTCGTGCTGACGACGTCCATCCAAGACACACAGACTGTTTGGTGTTACTTTATGCATCAATCGGGTCGTTAGCATTGCAAATGAAGAAGTACAGAACAATTGGACCTTTATTCGTGTACAACCGGTGAACTGATAGATGGGAATATGAGAAGCCATGGTGTAATATAAACATTACACACCGAAGCGGGGTAGATGGCGATCACGTGCTCCGGTAATTAAAAACCGGGCGCGCAGTGACCAGGTGGTCGACTCCGAAGACTACGAACATGATAGGTACTGTGGGTACACCATCGTTCATAAGTTTAGAACTAATGGTAAATCTAACCACTTTATCAGAATGTGGTATTCATATCACAATATCTTATTTTTATGGGTGGTAGACGTTTTTAAAACAAATACTGTAAATCATTTTATAGAGAAGCTAATAACAATAGTTTTTCGTAGTAACCAATTAACATAAAATACGCCATCGCAGCAATATTTCAATCAGAGCTCGTGGATAATCTTTTTAACTTAATGTAAGTAATGCCTGTGATTTAATTAATATAATTTAACAATAAATAGGAAGCACTTTATTTGTTTTCCACTGGTCATAAAGTATAGTGTTCCACAGAAAATTATTCTTCTTGTGGTGTTTGAGTGAAACAATTATAGCCTATGTCACTCATACTATTGCTATTATAAATAGTGTAAACTATTGTAAGTGCAGTGGAAATAATTTATTGCCGCATGAAAAATGTCTCAGAATTCTAGGTTATCACGATGGAAGTCTGTAAGAGAAAGCACCAGG
>ML218953.1:0-43401 GCA_004785975.1 Popillia japonica
AGGCAAGGAAGGATTTTGTTCGGAGTTCAGGCATCCATATTTAAATGTAATTCTTAATAATAAATTCCGTTTTGGCCGGAAGAACAGAAACTGCGGCTTTTTAAGGCTTATCATATATCTCAATTGTGCAGAATAACAAGGGTCCGATAGATCCCCAAGTATAACAACAGACCATATATTATAGGGCTTTATCCTGACTGGATAGAGCGCGGTTTGTCTGGCATTTACTCTACCGTGTGTTGATAACACCGTGCTTATTTCTTTTTGTCGATAGAAGGACGAGCCTCCCGTGTGTCTACTGAGGTTGCCGATGAAATATTGGCTCACAAGCGAAAGATATCCCTGAAAGTTGTCCGATGTAACAATACGATAGAAAGTGATTTATTTCGTAATAAAGAACTAAGTGTCCTTATTTTTTATAATGTGTAGGGACTCAGCATATTTATAATTGTAAATACATGAAATAAAAAAATACATTTGACCACAGCCTTAAATGTGTTTTCCATTTCATTGACTTTCATATAACGAGTTTCCATTTACATCGCAGAAATTCAATATTTAAGTTTATGAACATCGATTAACTATATTTTAGGATAGCATAGCTAGCATAAGCTAAAATGGAACTCTATTCACATTTTATCGTCTACATGCAAATTTAGATTAACTGCGTTAAACGAACTCAAATTAACAAAACTAACTTGCACCTAAATTACGAACTTTAGTCGTTGACAAGATGGTGACAATACTCATCACCGTTTTAATTTAGCTGAGGATTGCGAACAGCAATAATATACGAATTGTTTCATTCGAAAAAATGACTGCTGACACATTTTGACAGCTAATCTCACATACTGAGAAGTAAACCAAAATTCTACAATTTACATATTGTTAAAGACGAGAATTTCTTATTATCTCTCGTTTTCTTGTAACAAAGTCGTTTCTAAACATTTGTCCTTGCCTGCATTAAGGTTTTGACCTAGATATTTCAATACTGTTGTTTCTGTGTATTGTACGGTGTATTGTAAGTTAATGATTTAAGCGAATAATGCGGTAAGCACGTGTGAGGTATCCCAGAATCGCGATTAAAATTAAAGGAGGCAATAAAAAAGAAAAAAACATCTAAAAAAATAAACAAGCGTAGAAATACGTACGGTAGCTTTATCAATAGGAAATAATAAAAAAAATCACGTGATCGTGGAATTTAATATAAATATTAAATTGGCGGACTTAATGATGTTTGAGTAACAAAACAGACACATTTCTATGTGATAGCGATTTTTTCATGTTTGGGAATAGGAAAGAGTCGGTGGGGGCTAGGTCCAGATATGGAGGACGAGAGACTGCACATGACCATGCGGGATAAATAAACTGGTGTATTGTCGTGGTGGAAAAGCACTTTCTTTCGCTGTAAACGAGGCCGTTTCTCCTTCAATATTCGCGAATATATCGAATCGGGTTAATAAATTGCTGTAGTATTGCCTCGCGAACGTCCTTCCCTTCTGCAGATAGTCGACGAGGACCACGCCTTGGAAATCCAAAAAACGGTATGACATTTCCGGAGTCGATGCGCCCGGAAAAGTCTACTGCTTAGACGGTTCGGTGTTCTTCAGTATATAGTGATAAATCTAAATCTCATCCATGGTTACGAAACGTATGAAGAAATCGCTTGTATTGCGTTGCATTGCCAGACACTCCTCCGAAACAGTCACCCGATTTCGTTTTTGCTCGGGTGTGAGAAAACGCGGTACCCTTCGGGCCGAGAGCTTTTACATTGTCAAAATTTCGTCTATGATATTACCAACGCTTCAGCGTCAATCTGTGATCGGCTAGCACGACATCATGAATATTGTCGACCATTTCATCGTTGGTAGCGGTTTTCAGGCATCCACTGCGTGGTAAAATTTGATTTTATTTATTTTTGCTTGACTTACTACACAAAATACACTCTTAAACAACAACAATTGACAGTAGATAGATGTGTGAAATTTTGACAGTTGCCATAAAAAAAGAATGCCCTTTTCAACCAATGAATCCACTTCAACATTCGTGCGCCATCTCTTCTCGATTTCTGAAACATTTCAGGTCGCTCTCGTAATTGGGAGTGTTTGTAAAGGTAATTGATTTGTAACAGATTCATCAAAACACGAATTTTATTTAAATTGAAAAATGTTACAGTAAAACCAATATCGAAGAAAAATTACATAAATACATATAGAAAATAACTATGTATAATTTGGTCGATGATAACAACCTAGGAGACGAAAACATAAGGGATGGGTTGTAGTCAGACGAACACAAAGAGCAGTTTCACACAAAAGGGGAACTCACTCTCGTGCAATATCAGTTATATGAAAGATTAGATAAACCTAATAATATGATGCAGTGCAAGTATTCAACGTTTTTTTGTATTGTTCCGTATTTGTCGGCAACATTGTTATGTATACTTTTATAAAGTACTAATCTAATCAGGATTACATTGCAGCAGTACATGTGTAATGTAAATTTGATTATATCAATATTTATAGTAAAAAGAACAGTTGTTAGTACTACATACTGTTCCCAATTCCCACACGACAACGTTTTCGCATTATCATCTATTAAACATTTGTTACTGGATGAGAGGTTCCAGATTTAACGACTAAAAGTATTCCCTATGTTTTCATTATGGTAATGCATTTTTGGATTTGTGGTAAAAAAAATCTGGCCCGTATATACATTAGCTTAATTACTGTTCCGCTTGAATATTTCATTATGAATCGTGAGATGCCGCGCTTTATTATGAAATATAAGCGAATCATTATCACGAGAATTATTTGATAAAAAGCAAGGAAAGTGTTTTTAAAACATGTTTATTTTAAAATGTGTTGATTAAAATTTACTGCATAAAGCAATTTAGAAAAGTGTAAATTTCATGAACTAAATCGGATTAACTACAAAGTTTCTAAAATAAGACGTTCGAAAGGTTACTATAGAAATTACACAAACTAATATGTATGTACAACAAAGCCGATAAGTCAACTATTCCATATCCAACTAACCATAATATAAAATAAACAAAATAAACTAATATACTAAAAATTTCTGAAGTAGCAAGCAATCTTCGTTGGAGTTAATTGACCGGAAGATTTTGACATCATCCGCAAACATTAAAATTTCTGAGTTAATAGTATTCGGCAAATCATTAATAAAGAGAAGGAATAGTAACGGGCCAAGACTTGAACCTTGTGGGACTCCAGATGTGATAGAGCAAACCGAAGAAGAGAAGCCGTTATAGTAAACAAAAAAGTAGCGATTACTCAAATATGATTGCAGTAGCTGAATTAAAGAATTACTAAAACCGATGCACTACCGTCACTGTACACTACCGTCCAAAAATGAGGGATCAATGCGGAAATTACAATAAACTGTTACATGTTTTGTGAAACTAAACATACATATATTCAAATAAAAACATATTTTTTTATAAAACAAACATTTGATTTTTATAATATACAAGAACATTTATAATAAAAACATAGAACGCAATATTTACTATTTTATTATTCTTGAAAGTAACCGTCTTTGGATTGTTTTTTTTTTGCAAATATGTGGCAATCGTGAGAATAGTTTTTGGCGGATACATTGCCATGCATTCACTAATTGCCCCCAGGCACAGTGCGCCAAATACCCAATAAATGTAGTAAATAATAGACAAGTTGGTATATGGGGGTTTTCGGGGTCGCTGATTACGAATCCGTTATCAGAATTATCAAATTCATATGGCCCACCTAATATGCATGTCATACGAAAAAACAAAAAATTAAATAAATTTTCTAATTCTTGTTTGATATTATTAGGGTATATAATTCAAAATTTATTGAAAATGAACAAATTCAAAATGGCGGAACGCAATATGGCGACGTTACATACTAAAAAAAATCCAAAAGATTATTATTATACTTTTATTGAATTTGAACATGAGCAAATAAAGTAATAAAAAGTTACATTGAATTAATATTAAAGGGAAAAGTTTTCATTGCCAATCTCGTAACAGTCACAATCGTCTACATCTGTATCTGTCTCAGAGGCTGGTACATTGTATTACATGTTTGTTTGTTTTAATTAATTTATTTATTTAAACATATGCGCACAGTAACAGGACAAGCCCAAAATACGCTGCGCCGTTTACAAAGATATACTTCCATATCAATATACATATACACACACAGACATACACACATTTTATATGGTATCAGCAATATTAATGTTACATGAATTAAATGAAATTCAAGTGTGTACATGCAGATTCAAATCATACAATGCAACAAATAAAAGAAAATTAAAAGAAAATTAATGATTTAATGATCAGGACAAAAATTTGAGGCGGTAGTTACGTAATTAAACTGCACATTAGATAGTTTTTTAATGAGTATTTAAATAAAGCGAATGATGAATGAAAAATATCTAGTAATGGATACGCAACAGACATCTGATTAAAAGTCGACATAAATCTGACCGCAGGAGAGTTCATGTGCGAAAAACTAGTGCACCTAGGTGGGTAGAATAGATAGCAATCACGGATGTTACGAGTTGGTACTCTGAAATAAATTTGCGCAACCAAATCACAAGAGTCAACTTTATTATTAAGAATTTTATATAACATTAGCATGTCATTTAATTTTCTTCTGTCCATTAGCGGAAGAATGTTGAAGTGATTACACGAGTTATAATAAGTGACATATTGATAACCAACTTTGTAACATAACAACTTCACAAACTTTCGTTGAATTGATTCAATCCTGTTAATATGTATTGCATATCATGGACACCACACCACAGATGCATAATTAGCAATACTTCCTACAAATGAATAGTATAACGCTTTCAGACAAGCAGCACTTCTGAAGTGGGCAGCTGAACGTATTATAATAATAATAATAATAATTCATGCCTTAGCATCCCCCAACAGCTTGCGCCAATTACAGGGGGCATCGGCTGGCCATGAGTTATTATTACGCCTGCGGCTGTAGACCGACTTAAGATGTTATCTTTCCGCATTTGCCGTGGAATTTGGGAAACTACAGAAAACCAAATTCAGAAGGAACGCACCGGATTCGAACCCGGTACCCCCAGACTGTGAAGCGAGCGCGCTAGGCACTGCGCTACACAGCCGGTAATTATAAAACCTAGTGCCTTGAGACAGCGCTGAGTTAAACTCTCAATATGATCAGCAAAAATAATAAGTTTATTGTCATGTATGTGTATTGTCATTGTATTTTGTTTACTGTTATTGATAAAAAAAGTGAAAATAAAATTAAGTTTAAAATTTTATTCTCTTACAACGAAGTATTGTGCATTATAAAATTTACAGTATTTTTATTGCATACTTGACACAACTTCTGTGTGTGTGTTGTTTGTTTTATTGTTCTCTATATTTACTTTACACTCGATTGCTCTAACTACTACAATCAATATTCGCATAGACATATGTTTTTTCGTGTACATATTACCGTGAGGAAAGACGAATACTTTACTTAGATTTGTAAACAAATGTAAAAATGTTCAACGAGCAAAGGACCTTATTATGAACATTTTTCATCTCCTATGACATGCTTTTAGCCAACCCAATGACAAAAAAACCTCAACTAAAAACTTGTTTTTTTTACTGTTGGCCGCACAGAGCGGCATTTGGCCGCACTGTGCCAGGGTAGCTTCTAACTTATCCCACAATAACTCGATGAAATTAGCGTCGGGCAATTGCGGCGGGCAAACCATATTTATGAGGACACCTCTTTTACTTGCAAATAATTTTTACAAAGTCGGGAGATATGTTTGGGATCATTGTCCTGTTGGAAGTAAAACGCATCACGCACAATTAATCTTACTCACGAAGGAATAACGTGGTGCTTCAAACGTGTCGATAATTTTCTTTTTCAAAATTCGTACAATTCTATGCAGATCTCCGAGGAAATTAAAGAAAAATGAACCCCAAATCAGCACAGCACCACCTCTACGCTTAACAGTTGGTGCAACATATTCCGGCAGCATCCTTTCACCAGCTCTTCTTCTGACAAAAGTGCGTCGATTAGTACCGAAGACTTGAAATTTGCTTTCGTCCGTTCATATCACCTTTGACCCATATTCATGTCCCAATCTACATGCTGTTTGGTCCATTCCAATCGTTTCATACGGTTTTGCGACCGTAGTAATGGTTTTCTTGCGGTTATTCGACCGTGCAATCCAGCTTCGTTAACCGGCTCTTCACTACTGTGAGCGAGAACCGGATTTGCGCGGCCTTCATTTAACTGTGCACAAATTTCGGGAACTGTTAGACGTCTGTTTCATTTAGAAATCAATGTAATCTGGTTGTCTGATAACGTTTCACCATTCCTTGCACTTCTTGATAAGTTAATTTAGGTTTGTGTCCTATTATTCGTAAGGAATTGGTTTTTCTATGTAGAGTTATTATGGCCTACGTGTTACTGGACTTAGTTCTCTTCGTTTTGGCACGATATAGATTTTTATCCGTAAACGAACGCTTCACGACCTTCTCGTACAATTTCTAAATGTAAACTAATATTTTGTACATGATAGAGGGCGATATACTATCCTAATTGTATAAATTATCGACAATAGCACCTCTATTACATGCACAATATAATACAAAACAGCTTAAATAAATATTTACGAAAGAATACTTTAACAATAGTTGTAGCCATAAATCAGTTTTCTCTCTCTTTTACATGTGGTTATAATTTCCTTAAATATTCCAAGCAGAAAGAACAGTTTCTATTTTATTACGATAAGTGAAACAGATCAAAAGAGCGAGTAATTATACCGGTAGACCAGTGGTCTCTCATTTATGGTCGATAGTGTACATACTTTAAATCGATCTCTTATACATATCTATTATTGTATTTAATCGTATACCCGATGAATGGAACACCAACCGGTATTCACAGCAATTTACCTAAATTTATATTTACACATCAAGTGCAAACCCAATTACATACATGTACGGCCGTAAAGCATTCTCGTTGTGTGACTACAATTACAATAATACAACCATAACTAAACTGAAATATTGTATTGATTACAATAAACTCGAATGGAAGCTACCGCGGCAGCAAATATGAACAATTTAAATTAAACGACTCATAGTTAAATACTGATTGAGTATGTTTATTTATGCAAATTTTATATTGCAAGTTATTCCAGTGCTGCAATCAGCTATTGAAAAAAAAACAATATGACATACACATGGGCATACAACAAGCGACATAACTAGTAACATGATACACTTCGCTAACGGGGATTGCTTAAATTTGTAACTGTTATGAAACAGTAGTACCCATACAATACTGATATTATGATGAACCGTGTTTTAAACATGGAAAATACAATGTCAAGGCACTTTTAATACTTTTAGTCCAGTTCAAAGCAATGAATTAAGGTCAGTTACCTGTTAAGTGACTACCTGTTGGAATCCCAATACGAGAAAAAAGTAATTTATTACAATGCAATTACTTGGAATAGTGTCACAATAAATTTAACAAGTGATAATATTAATCCTGATACTGTTTCTTTATTTATTTTCTTGTTTAATAAGCTTTAAATTAAAGAATGGTTTCTTTGTGGGGCTTGCTATATGAAGTTTTTTCCACAAAGACTTGGGAGTGTTGTTTGATTGAAGATAATTGTTCAAATATGTAGGGGAAACTGGTGTGTGGTGGTACCTTGAAACACTTTTCAGTTATTTTTTTTTTAATTGTCGTAAGTATTCGTTATCCGAAAATGAAATACATACGTCGATGTAACGTACTTTGTTACGTATTTTAAATTTCTTTAAATAAATTTCCGCCACTTCTGCAAAATTTTACAAACATTTTAAATTTATGACAAAAGTGTTCCAAGGAACATTATGTTAGTGTACCTAGGAACAGAGCCTCGTGTACCTTGAAACAATATTTATACATTTGAATATTATTCAACATTGTAATTATAAAAATTAATGTTAAAAATAAAATAGCCAGCTACTCGAGCAGAGCCCTTGATTTGCTTGGGTGTAGGTAAAATCATAATAATATCATCCTTGTCAATTTCACAGATCTCGTCGGAATCATTAACAAATTTGTTACCTTCAAAAATCCTTTTGAAATATTTTACACCTAGAGAACCATCAGGTACGTAATTATTTTCTATAATTTGCGCAACATAGTAAGCTTGAGTTTCTTTTCCACTGCATTTTACTAAAACATGGTCCCCAACTTGAGATATCCACCTCCTTATTCTCTTCTAGATTCGCCAAAAAAGCATCGTTCTCTTCCATATCACATTCGTTTTCATCGCTATGCATTATGTCAGTTTGTTTTTGCAGATCATCATCTTCTGATTTCGATGAAATTAATTGTCTTGTAACGTTTTTCTTTGAATTTGCAAACTTTAAATTCTTATGTAGTTGTTTGTTACGACTCTCTTCTTTTTTACGGGTAATTGCTTCTCTTTCAGGTGTGTCGGTTAAAATGCATGTGGCTGCAGTCTTTCTTCCTCTATTGCTACGTTTTCTTGGAGCCGCTTTGGGGTACGGAACTACCTCTTCTGGTGAAATTATTCTTGCAGTAAGATGTTGAATATTTGGAGTTGGTGGTAATACCCTGTTTTCATATGAATCGTTTGATGTAGATGGAACTACAAAAGCATCATTCGCAGGTATTTTGTCATTTACTGCTGTACGATCTGTAACGTACGAACTTAAAAATTCTGATTCGTAAAAAATGTGGCGATCTAGTGGAAAAATTCCTGCAGTCTTGAAACCATTGCATACATTGCTCGTGCTAATTGCTCTGGTATAAATTTTTCCCAAAATTTCAGCGGTAGAATATATGTCGAAGGTTTTTCCAGGATTATTGATATGCCATTCATCTAGACTCTGATTATAATATGTTTTTAGCGGACCGAAAACAGTCAAATCTAGAGGCTGTAACTTATGGGACGTATGGGACGGAAAGGACACCATAACAACCCCATTAGAGGCAGCAAGATTCAGTTCTTCAGGAGAGAGATGGGATTCATGGTTGTCGAGTACTAGTATATGCCGTTCTTCAACTGACGGATTTGCATAAGCTACAAAATGCTTCAAGAAAGTAAAGAAAATCTTATCGTTAGACCATCCACTTGGGTTAGCAGCGCCGATTGTACCAGGCGGAGCACCACGAAGCATAAATTCTTTGAAATTTACCTTTGGAAACACCATCATCGGTGGAATTTGATTTCCAATTGCATTAATAGCGCACAACAATGTAACAAGTTGACCACGTTCAGCGGACGTAACACGTCCGAGTTGCTTAATTCCTTTTGGAGCAATTATACGGACAGGTGTCTGTACCGTGCTCAATCCTGTTTCGTCCATATTCCATATTCGTTCTGGAAGAATAGATAGAATATATCTCTCATGAACTTATGAAATATTGTTGAAATACTGGTCGATGTTGAATTTATTGAAGCTCGTAAATCGTGATAAGCTAGTAGCCTCAGGCTTTCTAATGGTCAGTTTGTTTTGGTGCCGTTTCATGAATAATCTCATCCATTCCTCATCTGCAATTTTGTTTTCACTCCATTTAGTAGGAATCTTGGCAAGAAAGTTACCGTTTAGCGCGGCTTTGCAGTTGATTTTATCATTGGTTCGTATTTTTACGAGCAAATGCAGAACGGAGAAGCCGTATCTGTAACTGTAAACGGTGAGCGATATGTTAAAAGATTATATTATTCTACAGATGCAAACCAACCACCACGCAATTGGAAGCATCATTTTTATGCAGGATGTAGTACCCCCGCACATTTTCCGACAAGTCAAAGAATTGTTAACCTACGTTTTTGATGACCGTGTATGAAGATCACATCACCCAGCGTATTATTGGCTGCGGGGTTATTTAAAAAGTTCAGTGGCTAGAAGACCACCAACCACGCTATAGGAATTAAAAGACAATATTACTAGTGCAATTCAACCAGAAATGTTAAGGAATACTGTGTACAATTTAGAGGAAAAGTTGGTAATCTTACAGCAACAAAATGGAGGTCATATTGACCAATTGCCGTTACTTGTTTATTAACTTAGTTTGTTAAAAAGTTATAATAATTTAAAGTACATATATTCCTAACTTTGTGTTAACCCCATACATCTAAATTATTAAAACAAAGTACACTGACACAAAAATAAAGGAGATTATAAATAACAGTACATGTATTGCCACCGCCAGCGACCACATCATATTTTTCCCACGTTGTAACTGAGCAGACATCAGAGCATTTAAAGCGTGCAAAACCATCAGTAGTAAAGTCATCAGATGCATGACTGTCAAATTGCATCACAACCGACCATTCAGACTGCTAGTTCCTAGCCGTGAGGAGTGTTTGGTGGACACAACTTTGAAAGCGGATCCCATGTCTAATATACAGGCAGATCCAAAACTAGCAAGGGGGTAGCGCTCCGCGTTCATGGACCGAGGACTAAGCTCTCTAGACACTTAGGAGCATTTTCAACAATTTTTCAAGCGGAGATGCACGCTATAGGTCTTTGCATCCGAGAAAATCTACATAAAGGTCTGAAGTTTTGAGTCTATGGTAAGTTGGTCTGGGAATGTCGGATGAATTTAATGCAATTGACCGCAAATAACAAGGTATCCCTAATGTGATTTCCAGGGCACTCTAATACGAAAGGAAATGACATGGCGGAAGAACTTGCAAGCCAAGCTGCGGACATGCACTTCATTGGACCTGAACCCTTTTTTGGCGTATCAAACCACCGGCTCAAGAAGGAACTTAAAGACTGGGAAGCAAAAGAAATGGCATCTTTCTGTAACAAAACACCTGGACAAACACAGGTGAAGAAATTTATCGACTGCTCGCCAAGTAGTAATAAAAAAACTTCTCGATCTAAGAAATAGGACCCTCAAGGGCCTACTTACTGGTCATTGCCCTCTAAATTACCACATCAAAAAGATGGGCAAACCTGATCAAGGCACGTGTCGATTTTGCGAACTGAAACAGCCGAGTGCGAAGCATTTGGCCGGCAAGGGTTTCGGCATCTAGAACAAGCGATTCTAACACCTGAACAGATTAAGGCCTCGGCACCCAAACTAATCCTGGGATTCGTTAAGAACATCGGATTAGAAAGGTACCTACTAAAGGAATAGGGTATTCACAATAGAATATGGAGTCGCAGTAAGGAGAGGTTATGGAACCTGCACGAGCCTTCTTTCTACAATACAATACAAAAGTCATCACATATAACAATACCATTTTTTTAACGTTATTCGTTATACGTTGTTTACACTTATGTATGTGTTAAAAACTTTACAATGAGACCTCGACGTTATGCTGGCTGATATGTCGTTCTTCTTACCCATGACGTAATTTATCGACAAATGTTTTCAAATGACTTATTTGTAATTTATTGTGAAATAAATTATTGATAGTTTCACTCAAACTTTTATTAGTTGCTTATACGAAATATATTGATTCTCTTTCTTCATGAATATTGTTCTAGATTATCATTTTTTTCAAGTAGTGGTAGACTTTCTTTGTTTAAGTAGTGAAGAAAAATGCTCCAAAAGGTGTCTTCTTGTGATTATTTATACATATATGTATATCCGTAATTATAATAAAGCTGTTTCAAGTTTAATAGTACAAAATTAACGAAATAACTAAAAACAAAACATTAATAGTAGCTTTAAATTCATGGTTAGACTGGTTAGCTATGTCTATGTACATTTATGTACACCCATTTGTCCGTGTATGTCTATAATTCAAGCCAAATACAAATGAATATGTGCAAAACGTAGGATACATATACATACATACATATGTATGTACATACATCGATATTTGATTTTACGCCGCCGGTCATATCGCATTACAATTAAACACAGCGCTGTCAGTTTATGCTACATTAACACCTCTATTTGAACACATTTTCGATGAAGCGTTAAAATCTCCGGCACTCAATTTGTTTTGTATCAATATCTCACATGACTACTACGCACACAGCCATTTAAACTAGATTTTATACCTTTCTCATGCGATACAAAAACGGATATCAATAAGTACAATTGTACTACCAAGTTGGAATGCATGTGTTTTGTTCCTGCTATAGGTAAAAATGAATTCCTTCTTTTTTATATTTTCTCTACACTTTGTTCGAGAAAGATATAACTGAGTCGTGAAATTTAATAAACATTGTTTGAGAACGTCGATTCCGATATTTCCCTTTTTGATCGCGTTATTTCGATGTTTTACAGTAAGATATGGATTTGTCTTATTGCTCTTTAAGAGGCCAACAATTCAATAAGATGTCGCAATGGCATTGGCACTGGCAAGTTCAATATTAACATCATTTTGTTATTGTATTTCTTTCTTTTTGTACATTTACATTTCAATTTAAATTTATTATCAAAGAAATAAAAAAAATGTTTAATGTCGAAAAATAAAGTAGCTACCAGAATTCATATTAAATCTTCGCATTTTATCGATTAATTACAACGGGTACTTGCGTATATCTTTAGGTGAATAATATATAGATTTGCTGTGTAATATTCATGAATATTTTCCATAATATCTATCTAACGACGATCTTCCTACTTAATTCTTATCTACACCATCCATGTATGTACTTTAAAACAAAACGACAAATAGAGTACAACGAATAGAACAATAGGGCTTAAAAGGGTTTTAAAGCTACTTAGTCTTTGATGGGTACGGACATTGTATTTTATATCATATATCCACATGCATATTCACCTACGAATATATGATTTGTCATAATTTGAGCCTGGTCAGAAGTAGCCTGTTCTTCAGGAAACCGACGGACCGTGAAATTAAGTGCTAGTTGCAATAGATTCCAGAGTCAAACTCTCGTCGTTTCTCTTTCCCGCACTAACCTTTATGTCTTCGCTCTTTTCGACCGAATTGAACCAAACTACATCGTCGCTCGTATTGTGTTCGTGTTCGGTCAGAACACGTCACACCATTTTCAAAGCTCACCGAGCGAGTCCTCCTCCTATCTATATGTAGTATTATATATGAACCTTCGTATATTCCCCATTCAAAAGCCTACATTCCTATATACTATGTACAGATTTATGTCGATTACTGATGGCTTTATAAAACGTAATAGTCGACGATATTTCACACTTTATGGGATATTATATATGTGTATGGCACGTTCGGAAGAAACTAAGCGATATAACGCTCTGTCTTAAAAAAGAAGCTGTTCTTTTATTATACGGTACAAGTTTCACATTGGTTGTTTACCTTATTACTCGTTTTGTATTGTGGTGAGGTGTTTATATTAGAATTTACTACTAAAATCGTCGTAAAAGTACAACTTATCGGGTATCTAAGGTACTACTTCTACACAAAATCGATTTTTGCGAAAATTAATGCCGAAAAGTTTTTTCCTGAAGGAAATTTAGTTAAACACACTATCATTAAAAAATCATTATACAGTGCTTTCGAATAGTAACGAATAAATCCATTATTCTGAAATTGGGAGTTTTTCGATTTTGTTTTAAACAAAGGTACTTTTCGATATACGACCCATACTTGTGACGTAATCGTCATTCGAGATATGACGTCATTGATAATTTTTTCTAAAGGGCAACACCCAATTTCGACCACGCCGCCAATTGAAAGAGCGTGTCATTCTACATACACATCGTTAAAAATATGATTACTTTTGCATATGTAGGTTTGATAAAAAAATGAAAAAGCATTATTTATTTTATTTGTTATTATTTATTTTTCTAAAATTAATGATATCTAATGATTAAAATAAATGTTGAAATTGTTCAGTGTTGGCGACCTGACAGTAAGCAAGACGATTAATAAATTCTTGTTGATCATGGTCAATAACTTCAGGAGGTGTACGATGTGTCTCCTGACGAATTCTTTCTTTTAATTCTTCTAAATTCGTCGGTCTACTAACGTATACTTTGCTTTTTTACCCCCACAAGAAGTAATCTAGGGATATCAAATCTGGCGAGCTAGCCGGACACTCAATCGGTCCGTTTCTCCCTATCCAATGATTCGGGAATACTTCATCTAAATAAGCATGGATAGGTGCTGCATAATGGGGAGGTGCACCATCATGTTGAAGGAAAATGTCGGTTCTCGGAAGATCACGTTCCTCATTTGGATATAAATTTATTAGTTCATGAATAAGCTCGGCCCAAAGAATCTCCAAATATCTTCCAAATATCAGTTAGGTTCACGTCAAAACAATAAGGACCCATAATTTTTCCTTCCTCTACCGCACCACACATTCACTTTCTGAGGATGTTGAGTGCGATGCTCCATCATCCATTGGGGATTCTCGGTAGCCCAATAAGAGAGAGAGTTTTGTTTATTGATATGGCCGTTCAAAGCAAATATAGCTTCGTTAGAAAAAATTACTTTTCTTACGAAATTATTATCATTAGTGCATAGCTCCTGCATTTGCTCGTAGAATTGAATTCGCCGTTCAAAGTCGCCTTCAGATAGCTCATGAACAAGACATACATACTTGTATGGATGATACTTCACTTTTTTCACAATTTTGTGAACTGTTGACGCTGTCATATTGAAATCAGAAGCCACTTGATTAAGTGTTGAGTGATGATTTTCATGTATTGCCAACAAAACGTTAAGTTGATCTGATTTTAAGGGTCGACCAGATTAAGTAAGTACAAAAAAAAATCCAAGAAAGTACGATTTCAAGTTTTTATCTGACAGTAATAAAAACGTTCTCGGTCGCTAAGACAACTGTCAGAAAAGCATAACTTCTGACGATGTGTACGTAGAATGACACGCTCTTTTAATAGGCTCTAATGAATTTGTTCATTACTATTCGAAAGCATTGTATAAATGGAAGTTTCCGTAATTAGGTATGTATCCTTGTGCCTATACATAGACATCTTTAATATATTCGTATATGGTTTTTATTTGTACATACCTGCAGATGTGTGTATATCCAGTTTGGTTTTAAGTTAAGTAAAAAATTAAATTATTATCCTTTGATTCTCGAAACAGGACAGAAATCCCGTATTTTTCGCTATAACAATCAGAACAAAAAATTTTACGTGGGTAAACGCTCCCGTTTAGTTATGTTCATCTTGTATAATCCTGATTCGTTGCAGGCAGACAAACACAGACAGAGCGGGATGCGTGGTAACCGAAGTCCATAGCGCTCACAAATTCGATTACAAACCGTCCGTAAATTTCGTAAGTCGGCCGATTGCGTTGAGCATTGCTATACAATACCGTGAACACGTTTCAATGGCAATACACCGTATTGTTTTTCGCTGAAACGGATTTCTGCTTGGATCTGTGTGTACTCGTACGTTTAGCCAATATCTATAGTTGCCCAAAATGTTAGAAATATATTAAAATACATATATGACAAAATGCTTGCATTGTTTTGTAATTTACTGCCACAATCTTTTCTGAGAGCGGTAGTTTCGCTGAAACAGTCTACAATTAATTTGAATCAGAAACAAAAAATAAAATATACAGGGTGTCCCATGACATGACTGCCAGAACCTAAGGATGTGTTGTTGAGGCAATTTCAAGTCAAAAATGTCTAATCAACATGTGACTAAAACTCTGTCGTAACTGCCCTACAAGCCATTGAAGTTTTATATAACCCCACTAATGCAAACATTAAGTGCCCGTGGTAATTTTGTTGTTATCAATAAGTCGGTGTAGTACTGAGTCATATTTATTATTTAATGTCACATAAAACGTCAAATAAGTTAATTTGGCCCGTCGTTGTCTTGTGTAAGATTAAAATACTCCTGAAAGTATGTTCACTTTTTCGAATGAAGAATACGCCGATATTCACTTTAATTATGGATTATGTAATGGAAGTGCACGAGCAGCAGTTCGTGAATATCGTCGACGATTTCCCACTCGTAAACTGCCTTGTAGAACTGTTTTTAGCAATGTCCATCGATGTTTAAGAGAAACAGGTAAATTTCCTGCAGCTACTTGAGAACGTCCAATTCAACAGGAACTTCTTCAAGAAGAAGCAATCCTTAATATGGTAGACGATTAGCCTTCTACTAGTGTCCGAAGAATAGCCAACACACTTAACGCAAGTCGCATGAGAGTATGGAGAACTCTACACAATTTCGGTTTGTACCCTTACCACGACTTAATTGTTCACGCTTTAAAACCTGCCGACTACGCATCAAGACTTGAATTTAGTCGCTGGTTACTGAGAAATCGAAGGTTTTGTCGGAACATATTGTTTACTGATGAAGCCTCCTTCAACAGAAACGGCATCAACAACATCAGGAATTCACACTCTTGGGCATTAGAAAACCCACGGCAAGTAAGAGAATCTTATTTTCAAGATAGATTTTCGGTGAATGTTTGGTGTGGCGTTATAGACACTCGTCTCATCGGTCCGTTTATACTGGAAGAACATCTCACGGCCATTCGTTATTTACGTTTTTTAGAACACGACCTTCCAGTTTTACTGGATGATGTTCCTCTTAATGTAATACGACGAATGTGGATACAGCACTACGGCGCGCCTCCGCACTTTGGAAGACAAGTAACCGATTTTCTTAAGGAAAATTATACAAACCGGTGGATTGGAAGAGGTTCAGCAGTTGCATGGCCAGCAAGGTCACCAGACTTTAATCCACTTGATTACTTTGTCTGGGGTAGGCTGAAAGATTTGGTTTATGCACAAAATGTTGAAACCAGGGAACAACTTGTTGCTAGAATTCTGGATGCTGCAGAAACTATTCGTGCTGATACTGAGACTATTAGCAGAGCTACCACTTCAATTCTAAGAAGAGCTAGACTATGTATACAACAATTAGGTGGGCATTTTGAGCAACTAAATCAATAAAACGACTTTTTTTAATCAATTATTATTTGTATTACTGTATAACACTGTATAACTGTATATCTAGTTAAAAAATGTTATAATAAATTAATGGGAAATGTTCTAAATCAAAACGGATAGGATGCGCATTGTTTATTCATTTACTCATAAGGTGTGTTTCAGTCAACGAGTACAATTTGTCAAAATCGTTAGTTAATATTTTCTTTGCTTTACGAAACTTGAGTGGACATGTCGTACGTGAGTTTTGTCGTCGGTGTAAAACTTTTCAAAAACTTGAATCGATTTCTCACCATACGTTATATTTCTAACTGTTCATTTTATAGGTTTGCAAAATTTAGAAGTTTACCCAGCCATGACGGGTGTTTAGTCATTATTTCGAACACTTCAAAACGTAGTATATCTCCACAACATCCATCGTGGAGAGACGAACTAAACTGAAACTGTCATAAGGAATATTCTCTGAAATATCTACAGAAATAAACATAATTTATATTACTTTCTTTCCTAATCAGCTACGGCTCTTTGTAATTTAAGTTAATCAAAAATTTAGAAGTACTTCCACCAATAACATAAATTAATGGCTCGAGGAAAACTTGAATTATATTTGCTAGTTCATCGATAACTGAGCCAATTAATGGTCTTACAGTTCTAGCTAGAAGTGATCTGAAAATTGGGCAAAGTACTAAAGTAGATAGGAAACATTAGACCGTTTTTTTTATTCATATTAGCTAAAGAATGTGTCCTATCGTATCGATGCTGTTCTTTCAGGCTGGTTTGAAGTGAACTTCAAATTTTATCTACATACATATGTATACCGAACCACATTTATACGCAATTTTACAAATATCTTTGCGGCATGAAGCACGGCGAGTGTGTCTGGACAAGGGACGAATTTAGAAAATTTTATTTGGGGATGGTTCTAATGTTTTGTTTACGGAGAAATCTACCAATACGACACATCATTGATGTAGAAATGAACGATATAGGTTTGTTGGTTAGTAGTTTCCGATAAAAGTATCTATTTACAACCCTTTGAATATTGCTTGAGGAGTCAACATTTTGGACTACAGTTTTGACATGTTTTAATTCCTTGTTAATTCTCTCGGCCTAGAATATTGATTGAAGTTTAACAAAATAAGTGGAATTTAAGACATCAGAGGGCTGTGTAAGTCCAGTTATTCGGAACTTGGTAGCTGTTATTGGGAACGATGTTTAGAACGGGGTACCTGTTATTGGAAGCGGGTACGCTGTTTTAGGTTAGGTTCTTCACACTCTTCCCAATAACAGATAACCCGTTTCGAATAACTGGTATCCTACATATCGGTGGCAATGTTATTATACCAAATGGTATAATTAGTGTTATACTTACCTAGTATTATACCGAATTGTATTATGCAGGTAAATACCAAAAAGTGTTATACTATACGTAAGTACAAAGTTTTACACCCGCTAAACATGTCCGCACAGGAACAGTGTTTAAAACTTGTAAATAAGAATCAGTAGGTAAGAGATTCGTAGCTTCGGTAGGACTCGAAGGCGATCTGCGGATTGTCGAAACAGAATGGTGGTATTGTGAACTCCTAGTGAGGAAGATGTGATCCGTCGCAAATTCAAATTACGATGATTCAGATGATGAAGTCGCAACTGTTTCTCTTGCTTCTACTACTGCGCAATTGTCAATATCAGTATCACAAAGTATTCACTAAGTTCACAAAAGTTGCTACAACTAAAGAAAAGTTCTGTGCTAAAATCACTACCCAAACAGGCATCTATAAAGTCGTATCTGGATGTAGTAGCATCTTCTGAGTCTAAAAAGCTGGATATGCTGGTAGGACGAACATTTTGTCCTAACAGGTTATCGTCTAGCATTATAGAAGAAAGAAATTTTGTAGAAATGGTCAATGAACTAGTCTAGTCATTGATCGGTGATCAAATACCCGACAATTCAATAGTAGGTACGTTAGTACACCATATAACAGATATAAATCGTTTTTTTACAAATAGCATACAATTTATTAAAACCTGTTGCTGTTGGTATTGCAATCGCCGTATCGAATTCGAGTTCGATTTCAAGTGCCCCAGAAATATTTGTTGGTATCAAAGTGAAGTTGAAGCAGCGTGGTTCCCGTGTTAATCAGTAAGATGCAAGAAAAAGTAAGTGACCTGATTCATAATAGGAAAAGTTTTGTGGTTACATCCACGCATTATATGACCAATGTTCTAGACTCAGATTTGGTGGAAAGTCATTTAGCGCTACAGAAAAAAACTGAGACAATACTGATATGGATATGGAGAAGGAGCATAAACAACATGAAGACTTGCAAGACGAAATACAAAAAGATAAATCAGAGGAAGATGAAGATGATATGCCCTCATCAGTTCTTTCAGCACTAAGTTCCAGGCGTTTTATGAAAAATCTAAGCCTCCCTCTTTTTTCTATGTGTTTATTTACGGTTCAGTTTTAGGATTGCTTCCTCAAATAAAAAATAAAAAAACAAAGTATGAGATTGGTTTTTACAAATTTAAGAAATTTGAAGAATCTTTGGTTATGGTTTTGATTTCTTTTATTAAAGGAACTTTAAATTTCGTTATTATGAATTTATTTTATAGCAAATAACATATTTTGGCTAATAGGAATAATACTTTTGGTATAATAAAGAATAAAACTTGGTATATAACTAGTCAAAGTCCAATACCAAATTTTGCCAACGCTAATCGTACCTAGATTTATTTTTAGCGAATTTCTGTTAAGAGGGCGTTAGGAAGAAAAGACATTTAGTACTTAGGTTCTTGAGGAACAAAATCGACATTCTCTTTAGGCAGTTGGCGGTAGTGTGTGGAAAGCTTTTGAGAACCACGGAGAAACTTAAACCCTTGGATATTACTAATCTTTCAGCTTTGAACAAAGCATGAGAGAATTAATTTTAGCCGAATGACTCTCATCGACATTAGGATACCTACATATTCCCAAATTTTCAGATCATTCGTGGCTACAGATTTTCAACGAACGATTGGTTCTCGGTAGTCTAGCCTGTATTAGAATAAGCTTTGTTAATAATTAATTAATTCACATTTGTTTTAAGGAGTTGTATATGTATGGTATGTATATATAAGAATATACTACACCGCAGTAGTACTGCATTCCGATATTTTTTACTTAATATATTACGTTAATCATCATCAAGGAACATACCCAAAATGTATCTTCTTTAATGTAATCAATGGAGTTTGTTTAGTGAAACAGTTACCGTTAACCATGTTTTCATTGCCAGCTTTTAAACCTCATGCGTACATACGCAAATTTCTATGTATTAAGCATCACCTCGTTACGTGTTTCGGCATCAAATTTCCTAACACGTTGTTCATTGCCCAATATCGACATTAAAACGGGGTGAAACACATCTCGTTTCGAACATTAGCCTTACATACATTATCATTATCTGCCTCGCGTTTATATTGAGAGAAGCGTGTGCCAGACACTTCGATTTCCTTTTCGTGTAATAGACACGTATCCACCTGCGAGTATACAATTTCTGCACACCAGCAAGGTGTATGTATGCACGTGTTAATAATGCTTTTGTTAAAATAGCGAAAGCTATTGAACTACGTGTTACATCGCAGGTTTAATTGCCATTCAGAACAAAACACTGAGTAAATAAGTTGGGTGTTTAATAGACATGCTGACTCATTAGTGAGTGGAAACTCAATATACAGGGTTTCCACGACCAAGGGAAAATACATACAATCGGTTTTCGGTGGATATTATCTCCCTAATACTACCTCTCACCCATAGTACAAAAGATAGTCATTTTAATAAAGCCAGAAAATTATAATTTTTAAATCTATTGCACATGAATTCCTAATAAGGCTGTTAACATGTGACAGGACTGCAAGCGGCCATATATGTATGTATCTGATGCCGTTGGCCGGCCATACCACATTCAGTTACACCAAGAGTTGTTGTGGGTATTGTAATTTTACCTTTTCTTAAATTTGTGAAACCAGCCAATGCCAGCCTTAAAATTTGTTGCACCTAAACGGTGAGAATATTCTAACGCCTTTTCTAGGTAAACGTGGCTCACAATGTTTTTACTTCTTGTCGATGCAAACCATTTAAGTATCGTAGAGTTTACATTTTTATTCGTAACATTATGTATTTCGTTTGACATTAGCCGGTTTTGAAAGATATAACTCGCAAAACTTCGAATAGACACTTTATTTATAATTATAGTAGATAGTGTACTTACTTGGTTGTTTTAATAGTATATTATAATACAAGTGTATAAGTAAGCACGCGCGACATGTTCAAAAGCACGACGCGAAGCAGAGTGTTTTTAAATGGCGCAAGTGCTTTAAAGGCACTTATACACGCGTATTATACGCTATTTTTTATTATACCTGCACTACAATGCGAAAATAACAAAAATAATAGAAGAATTGGCGCATTTTACAAAGTAGCTTGTGGTTCTAATTTTTAATAATGAACATACAAACGATTAGCAATTATTGTTGATTGGTTTCTATGACATTTATGTCAAATTTTGTGAATTTAAAATGGACAATATGAGTGGAGAGATTTCTTCGGAGGTTGAACGATTAGCTGAGCAAGCTGAATTGAAATTAATTCTACAAAAATCAAAAATTGCATATTATAAAGAATATGAGAAATTATTAGCTTGGATGACAAAGAAGAATTACCACACTGTGGACGAGACATTGATGCTATTGTGGCGCGATTACTGTCATTACTGTCATATGTAATGACAGTATATATGTTGTTGCCTAGGCGACTTTAAAACACCCCGGTGTTTTAATGGCCCCTTTTCGCACGCAAATGCGTTCGAGATACCAAAATTATGATGCAAGAATAATAAAAAAAATTATTAAAAACAAATAGGAATGCTTGCATATGGATACAGATTTGTCTGAAAATTTCTGGCATGCTAATCAGCCGCCATAGCATAGTTATCGACTATTTATTTGGAAAAGTTACATCTAGTTTACCTAAAATCCTTAAAACAAATTTATATAAAATGTTCTATATATAGGCCCATTCTCCACAAGAACAACCGACAGTATTAGTTAAATATGAAAAATCACCAAAAAAATTTATCACATATAGTAATGAATTTGTTCAAGATTTACAATAATTTAGAGACTACCAAGTATAATGTAGTTAAAACTAGGTTTTTAATTCCAGATATCTTTTCACTTGATGAGATTTCAGAACGTGGCGACGACATATGCGTTGGCAAAGTATGCATAATTTAAAGATACGTTGATTTTGACAATATTAAGATTTTAGCTAGACGTAGGTACATATAAAAACAGATTATTTTGGAAAGATGTTTCTAATATATGTACAGGCTGTCCCATTTTGGACACTTTGTCAGGGTATCTCAGTTATTAATAACGATAGAGAGTTGCGGTTTTCGTGATAGTTTCCTACTTTTTTGCGAAACGAAAGATGCCGCTAACAGAATTTTGCTAACCCCCTTAGTTTTTGAGATATAGGGTGAAATTGAAAACTTTCAATTCACAAACATCTCTCGTATCTCAGTTGTTATGGAAGTTAGTGAAAAAGTAAAAATGGAATATCATCCAGGTTTTTACGAAGAATCGAGTGGCGTAGTTAGTTTTATTCTAAGTGTAATAATTTTCAAGTTATGGACCATACTTATGATTATTTAAATGGAACACCCTGTATATTATTTTTTATTTCGATTGAGCATAATTCGGGGATGTCAAAAATATATAGTCGTGTATATTTATTTACACAAACAAGTTAGAATTTGATATTTTAAAAAATCAACACACGTGCGTTTGTGAACAGTAGGCCATGGCCCAGTTACTAAGCAAACAAGCGGATGTTCAAACTTTGACAGATTTCTTCTTGCGAATTACTCTTGTTACATAGGTGTTTTTATCGTAGTATTTTTTGTTTGTTTATCCACTATGCCGTTTATGAAAACTATGAAAAATACGATATGCTTAAATGTTTTATACAATGCGACGAAAATACTGTAATAGCTAACAATAACAAGTATAAATAATTCGTAAACTACAAAGACAAGGGTTTAAATTCGATTTTGGAAATAACCTCCGTTTTGACGAATGCAGTTCTGGCATATTTTAGGCATTCTTTTAATTGCATTTAAAATAGTGATGGGCTTTCTATGTAGTGCTTGATAAGCCAAAGCAATTGCCTCACGAAGTACCGCTACGGAATTATGGCGTACCTTATACACTTCATTTTTCATGAAACCCCACAAAAGAAATCTAATATGGAAAGATCGGGGGATCGTGGAGGCCATCTCACAGGTCCGTTCGTACCTATCCATCTTTGGGGAAAGTTAGTTTCAAGAAATGGCCTTAATACGCAGCATTGTGGCTGGGGGCTTCGTCTTGTTGGAGATAAATTGAATTGTAATGGGCCAATGGAACATTTTCCAGCAATTCGGGTATAACTTCCTCAAGAACCTCTAGATACCTACGTGCTGTGAGCCCCCCTTCATACATTCTATACACTATGCGTCAACCCAAAATAAAACATGATACACCAACACCGAAGCGTCCTTGTTGTGCCCTTTCAAATATCAAGTGATGATTTTCTACTGATCAGTGCCTCGTATTGTGACGATTAAAAATTCCAGCACTTGAAAAATAACATTCGTCAGACCAGATGACGAACCTTCCAAAAGATCGGCATCTCCGGCGCTCGGCATCTCCGGGGTGCAAATGTTGAACTACTTTAAATTTATATGGATATTTAAATTTTCTTAAAATTCTTTGCGCGTCAGATTTTGTTACACCAACCTCTTCTTCAATTTTTCCACAAGAAGTCGAATTCCTGGCTTCTGCGCAAGATAACACATCTATTGCTTTATTTTCCTTGCCTTGTTTGATGTATGTTTTGGGACGCGGCTGTATAAAACAACCATGTTGAAGTAGATTATTTTTCAAACGAGCGAAAATGTCTGGAAAACGCTGCCTTCTTTCAGGATATCTAATATGAACGAAAACGATCCCTAAATATGAGAATCAGAAATTACGCTAATCCTAGCGTTTTAAATACTTTACCTAATGAAGTATAACTCCGAAGCTTCTTGGGGATTTTCGTCGCATTGTATAAAACATTTAAGCATATCGTATTTTTCATAGTTTTCATAAATTGCCATTGTGGATAAACAAACAAAGAGTACTACGATAAAAACACCAACGTACCAAGAGTAATTCGCAACAAGAAATCTGTCAAAGTTTGAACATTCGCTTGTTTGCTTAGTAACTCGGCAATGGCCTACTGTTCACAAACGCACGTGTGTTGAATCTTTAAAAATATCAAATTCTTAATTTGTTTGTGTAAATAAATATACACAACTATATATTTTTGACATCCCAAAATTATGCTTAATCGAAATAAAAAATAATATACAGGGTGTTCCATTTAAATAATCATAAGTATGGTCCATAACTTGAAAATTATTACACTTAGAATAAAACTAACTACGCCACTCGATTCTTCGTAAAAAACTGGATAATATTCCATTTTTACTTTTTCACTAACTTCCATAGCAACTGAGATAGGAGAGATGTTTGCGAATTGAAAGTTTTCAATTTCACCCTATATCTCAAAAACTAAGGGGTTTAGAAAAATTCTGTTGGCGGCATCTTTCGTTTCGCAAAAAAGTAGGAAACTATCACGAAAACCGCAACTCTCTATCGTTATTAATAACTGAGATACACACTGACAAAGTGTCCAAAATGGGACAGCCTGTACATAGGTATCTATGTATTACTGTTACTGATGCTGAAGAAGTTATAATAGCATAACGAAAAATTAAACAATTAATAGTCTTAATTTTAATTTGACTAAACTTCTGTTGGTTTCATTCAACAATTTGACACAACACCTTTTGCTGATCGTGTGAAATCTATCCATTCTTATGTAGTAGGTAGTAGGTAATAATAATCCATCTATAATATCTTTGCAAGGAATTATTTCACCGAGTTGTTTAAAACACTGCACATACACTGTATGTCTAGTAATGGAAATGCTTCGGTTTTGAAAATACTAACTGTCGCATTATATAAATTTATGACAGCCTAAATTTATGACACATAATAATACAACAATAACAGCATACTAAAATCACATTTTCTGCATTTCCGACAGTAAGCATTACCACAACGTAGAATACAGAAAATATATTACATCAATTCCATTTCTATTACTATAATTTGAGATCAAATGAAATCTCATTTTTACTAGATACAATAGTAAACGGTATCTTTATGTTCAGAATACGCACTGTTCTCTATATCACTCCACACGAGGCACTTTCACAATTACAACCGAGATCCAACCATTTATTGTCATTTTATGTTTTAAGGTACTATAGCCCAGCAGTGATTAGACTATAAATTAAAATATGTAGCTACGATACGCATTGGTACAAACTGAAACGATATCAATTTTCTGAAACGCCTATTCAAATACACAGACTCGAACAGAGAAACTTACAGAATAATACCACCGAGCTGAGAGCGCACACATAAAATTTACATAGGTATTTGTTATGCAAAGTATGCGCGTATTCCCACAGATAACCCGGTTAAGCATCGCAGCATTCAAATCGAACAAGTTTTATTTGCTCCGATAGTAACTGAACCGCTTCGCTCGGTTAGCGAACCGGACTCGATTCAGGCAGCATAATCAGAGAAAACTGTTTACCGGCACGACTTCACCGTTAATCACTCTCAACTTTAATCCGATCTAATTTCTATTCCACGGCATCCCATATATTTCGATTTTTAGTCCTTTTGAAAACATGTTTTTAACAAATCCAATTATCTTTAAAAATTGAAGAGAAAAATGAATTGGATATAGATATTTCTGTTATCTCAATAAATGCGTATGATTTTTCCATCTAACTAAAAGTAGAAATAAAAGGGCATAAATCTAACGAATTCATAACATCTTATTCATGAACAATTACTACGTTTATGCTTTCTGGGTACGCATTAGAAAATGCGAATTAATAAGTACGGATCGAAAACTTAATCTGTTTATGCTTTTCTCGTAATGCGCAATATAAATGATACGCATCGAAATATTTCGAATTTGCCGGGGTTTACAAGGGTTATTGCCAATCGTTTAATTTTGTAACACAAATTCTATGATGTAACCATAATCATTGTACTATTTTGTATGTTGTTGTATTTCGTACACATATTAATTGCACTGTGCGCATACAGTTGTCAGATATATAATATGCCAATACAACACAACCTATTTTTCACATGTGATATGTCGCTCGTTTACATTCTGTTGGTAACCTGCTTTAATACACTTTGAATTCGAATTAAACGTTTATACAACCAAACCGCTATTCTTAAACCACCCTTGAAATCAGGATTTCGTCAATTCGCATGTCGTGCTATAATGCGCATCGAGAGGTGTTTATGCTACAAAACTTAGAACCGAATTATAGTCGTAATGCGTATTCAATGCGCATTTAGGGAAAGCATAAACTCAGTAAATGTAGATTAGACAGTCAACATCTAACCTCCAGTAGTAGTAGTACCATATTATAAAATGGTATTATTTCCGCTACGGTGGTCCACATTGTGGACATCCCTCTTCATTTGTTTATTCTAAGATTATTCCACTGAAGATTATTGAACTGATGGCTCTAGTTAGTCTCTCAATTTGGTAGCAGCTGATCAATTATACCATATTTAAAACTTCAGTCTAGCTATTGTATCGAAAAAATGTGCTTGTATTGTTCGATAATTATGGCAGCAAATACGGAACACTAGAGGATACACAAGCTGTCCTCTGTATGAGTGTTGTTATATGCAATCGCATCCATTTTTCAATTATTCGTATGATAGAACTGATTGAAAAGTTCTATAGCGTTATCGCTGTTACTAATATACTCGTATTTCAGAATAGCTAAAAGTAGGTCGAGACTTATTGTATAGAATGCTTTAAGCTTAATTCAAAGATACATATAGGGTCGTACATGGACCGTGTACGGAACCGTGTTGTGTTATTTTAATTCGCAAAAACGACTTTTCCATATAAATTATACGAAAGTGAATTATCTTCAACAATTTGTAAAACTTTGGGGTGCTCGTCTTAAAGTATTTATAAAATTTCGCCGGACCATCTCTTTACTTGTAAAAAATCGTATGAAATTCGCCTTTTTCGCCCCGCGCTCACCATAACTTATGAACCCAATATTTCCCTTCTTTCTATTCACCCTCAAGCACCATATAGGTATCTTGCACAGGCAATAATTACGTTTTCCTCGCCAGAATCTATCTTATCTAAGTTAAATTGACTATGGTACTAAGAGATGCTGGCCATCCTTTCGCAACACAATACGATCGGCGCATGGTCGATGCACAGCCGCACATATGTGAATTGCCAAAGCCTCCTCGTGACCCAACATGGTCCGTGCACGGTCCAGGCACGACCCTATATGTGTGAATAAAGCTTTACTGAAATCGAGCAGAACAAGAACTATCACATTACCTCCATTTAGTGCTCTGATAATATCGTCAGTAATCACAGACAAATCGTTGCGCGGCTAATACCAGCCCAAACGCCTGATTGAATAGATGGAAGGAGATGGAACTTATTCAATTGGATTCGTAACTGCTGCTTCATAGTTTTTTCTAATATCTTAGAAACAGTGCACAAGATCCTAAATGGTCTCAAATTCCTACAGGATGTAGGTTTACTTTTTTTAGGAATGTCTGTGAGCAGTGCTTGCTTCCAACAAAAAGAAAAGAATTAATAAGTAAGCAATAAAGTTTATAATACATATGATACATGTGATAAATGGAATGATAAATAAGCAACAGATTTCAATTACATATTCTTGAACTTATCCCATTTTGTCTATACGACCTACCCTTCGGAGATCGAAAGCAATACACCACCTGATTCTCAGAGGTCACCACAAACGAGAACAAAATCAGATACCATGCTTGACGCATAATAGCCACGTAAGTGAGATGCAATTGCATTGGCCGACACAAAGTGATTTCAGATAGGTATTCAGGAATAGTGAGTTAGATCTTTATACTCCATGTATGCGCACTTTTCCTTGCGAACAACAGAGCTAGTATGATTACAAAGCATTCCATCTTCTTTTTCTTCTTCTCATATCCTTACACCTTTTCTGGTGTGGGATAAGGATTCTGTTTCTTCTATCCACGTTTTCCACACTTGTCTATCTCTTGCCATTGCTTTCAATTCGTCTAAGATTTTTCCCTTTCTTTCTCCCATTTTTCTTATCTGATCAGCCCATCTTCTCCTAGGCCTTCTTCTTCTTCTGTTTTTTGAGTACCCGGTCTCCATTATTTTTCTCGTAATTCTATTCGTTTTCATCCTTACTATATGTCCGTACCAGTCCAGCTGTTTTTTTTTTCTAATTTTCCTCAGTATTGGTTCTTGCTTTGGTATTTCTCTGATGTCTTCGTTCTTGAACCTATTTTGTTTTGCCCGCTATTGTTCTTAGATGTTTCATATCTATTGCATTTATTCTTGACTCATCTTTCTTCCTCAGTGTCCAGTTTTCGCATGCAATTTTTATTAGTGGTAATGTTATTGTACTTTATATTTGCATTTTTCTCTCCATATTAATATACCTGTGTCTCAGGAATGTCTTATTTAATGAAAAGTATATTCTTGTTGATTTGTTTTGTCTGTTTATTAATACTCTGCCCATTTTCCCATCCTCTGTCAATATGCTTCACTGATAGTCATGTGTCATTAACCACTTCTCTTATCTTTACACTTCATTTCTTTGTTAACTTTATTATCTTGATTTTAATTTACAATTATTACTTTGGTTTTATTTAGGTTCACTTCCATTTTCATCTTTTCTATTGCCTTTGCCCAGATATTCATTAGCTTCTGTGTTTTCTTTCTAGAATTTCCTAGCGGGACCACATCATCTGCATATAACAAGCTACTCACTTTTACTGGTTGTAGTGTGTTGTATCCATTTATTGTGTTAAGCTGTTCAGTTTGTTTTTATTCGTTTAACTATTTTGTAATTACCACAAATAGGAGTGGGCTTAGAGTGTCTCCTTGTTTTATTTCTTTCTTCATTTCGAATTCTTCTGATTTTTGCCCCGCCATTTGTATCCTAAATCTTACTGTGTAATATGTGCTTCTGATCGCATCTATTAGATTTTCAGGGATTTTTATTTTTTTAAGCTACCCATATCTCTCCTCTGTCTATCGTATGAAATGCTGCTTTTAGATCGATAAAAACTAGAAACATTTCATTTCCTTCTTCGAATTTGCTTTCTATTATATTCTTTATTATATGTTATATATTGTCGTTCGTTCGTCTCTCTGGCCTGAAAGCAGCCTGTTATTCCTCTAGGTTTTGTTTCGCATATTCTCTTAGTGGTTTTACTAGTATTTGTGTGCATAATTTGTAGCTCGTTTGTGCTAAACATATAAGTCTATAGTTTTCGCATTAAGTGTGTTCTTCTTTCTTGTTGATTGGTATCATCAGATTATTTTCCCATACTCATGGTATTTTCTTTTTATACCATATTGCTTTAAACATCTCCCATATCCCTTTTTTTCCTTCCTGTCCTAGTCATTTAATCATTTCAGGTATACCATCACCTGCTTTCCCTACCTTGATTTTTTGCATGGCTTCATCCACTTCTTCGTCTTTTATTTCTTGCTATTGGTCTAGTCATTGTCTGTTTATCCCTTCTTTCTTCTGTGTTCGATTACTCTTATCTCTTATTGCTTGTATAATAATCTAAATGTGCTAAATTACCACTCTTCTTAAGTTTTTTCAACGTCTGATCTCTATAACCGAATATTATCCGTAAGCCAAGGTACTCTGGCTTTTCTAAATACTTCAGTTTTGTAAGGTGCATGATTATCAAATAGCAGAGTTACACAACACATATAATTCGCGAAAAAAAATGTATTTCGTCTATTATCAAAGCTGAACAAAAGACAAAAATTGCTGCTAGCTAATTACTGACCAAATCTTAACATAATATTATATTTACTACTACCTTCGAACTCTAAAAAGGATAATCTGCGCTTTTGCTTAATCTAAGAATAACACTTGCGTTTAACTCTACTATTCAGTATTCTTAAAAGTTTTTTATCTCAATTTTGATACGTAAACATCGTCGCTGCATTCACTAAAGGTTTGCTTGCATACTAAACACGTCGCAGTAACAGATTTTTAAATACACCTTACAACCGCAAACTCTCATTATATACCACCGCGGAATTAAAATATTTACAAGATAAACCGAATATAAAGCGTTCATTTTAATGTTATCGTACTATATTCAGTTAGTTGTTATCATTAGCACAGTAAACATACAATATTATCATTGTTAGAGGTGCATAGGTAAACGTATGTAAATCGTCTAATAACAAGTAGGTACCTGACTTGCGGTTTAGTTAGATATTCGTCAGAAAGACAAATAATACAAGCTACGTTGGATGAGGTTGCACTACAGTACAACATACGCAGGAGAAACTTGGAAGTAATCAACCAACTGGTAGTAACTAGTAATTTTATTGATCCTGTACTCACACGAAAAATGTCTGAAAAAAGTACCTACTACATATATTATCTATAGTAATTTCGCAGCTAATTTATAAAATTAAAGCTATCTACTGAAATACTCCTTAAACGTTCAAGGTAGACTTTGCAATAAAATCAAAATTTCTGGTTTCGTACAATTGAAATATTACTTACAACAAAAATTCGTATTTATCCAAATGAATCTGAGAAATACAGACATTTGAGATGAAAAATACTGGAACAGTGCTATTTTTTAAATTTCCAGAATTTAAATTAATCAAGAATGCATAACCTGTAGTGGGGAGCAAAGTACAACGTATAAATAATGACTGAGGTCTAAATAAATAAATTAGTGCAAGTATACAAGAACGGCAGTTGAAGTAGTGTATTGTTTTAATAGTGTGTATTAACCAATACTTTATCGTAAATAACAGTGGTTACAAAATGAAGTAGAGCAACGCCATAGTGATTATTTAGGGGTCGTGCGTACGTGCAGTCAGTTTTGAAATTAATATCTCCCTCTGCTCTGAAAAACGGATTATAACTGCAAACACAAAGCCGATGCACAAAGACTTTCGTGTCAATGCACCACTGCAAGATAAATATTCAATAACCAAAAGTCGCGCTTTGTTATAGGAACAGTAGCTTTTATGCTTTTTTCACCGTGAAAGTGACATTACTTTACTAAACTCTGCATATACATACATCGATTTTCCTTGATAGCAGGGTATACGTAAAAGCGAGCATCTTTACGAACTAACTTCACTTCTATTCAATGTTGTGTATGTTGTTTCAACGCATTGTGTATAAAATGTAAAGTATAACTGTCGTGTTGTGCTATTTAGTGCAGTGTTTAGTGGTTAAAACTATGTAAATGTCCATAACAATGTATAAATTCAAATATCCCGAGTCAATTATATTTTCGCTAAATATTTATTTAGTGTTAGCTTCGTTGTATATTATTTCTGGTAACATCGGTCTACTATTCACACTATATCAATTAAAATATTGATCAACATACATTACACTCAAGGAAATGTAACAGACGTTTCAACCTTTAAAAATTAAAGTAAAATTATTAGTTTATATTGCGAATAAAATAAATAAATATGATTCAGGAAAATTTCCTTGTATATTAGTGATTTATGTACTTATTCAAACGATTCACGAATCAGCAAAATTATTACTACTTTTCACTTATTTATGGATCACTATGTTTAGCAGTTGTTTGATTGCTGTGTACTAACATAATCCATATTTGTAGAAAATGTTGCTCAAAGGAAAATCATATATACAGGGCGTCAAATGAATAGTGTCGGGAAAATAAACAGTACAAAACTAATATCACAAGAAGGTAAAACCAAAAAAATTACGGTCATATATGAAAACAATTTTTCCTTTAGTAATTACTAGGGCTGTCGCTCGGATCCGGGTACCCGGTTCCGGATACCCGGTTCCGGATACCCGGGTACCCGGGTACCCGAAATTCTTAACGTCGGTTCTACCCGACATTGTTTAATAAATTACAACTTTCATGTTTTTTTTTTAGATATTTCGATGGGAAAATGCCACCAAATTTCGATTCGTTCATTTAACCGGTTTTCTTTAAAATATAAGTTTAATTATTTTTGTGTTGGTATATTGATTTTCATTAAATTTTATTTAAAATTAAAAATTGCATTTAAGTATCGGATTAAGTTATTTTTAAAAATTATTACAATAAGCCTATAATAAAATATGTTACGTTATTTTATTTTATATTGCTTTCCAAACAGCAATTTTGTAGTCTCTATTTACTTGCACACTATATTGCTGTGTACATAGATATATTTTCGAAAAGGGGTACCCGTCGTAGAAGCAAGCAACTCGACCACCCGAAAACGGTTCTAGAACGAAATAGTTGAATACCCGGTGTTTCGGGTACCCGAGTATGCGGTTCCGGGTGCCTGGGTATCCGGTTCCGGATACCCGGGTATCCGATTCTAGAACCGGGTACCCGGGTTACCCGGAACCGGGTAGTACGCTCGACGGGTACCCGGTTCCTGAAAAAGACCCCGACAGCCCTAGTAATTACCAAATCTTGTTAAATAAATTTTGTTGAATCCGGGCCTGACATAAACAGATCCTTTTTCATCATGTTGAATGATATCTAAATAAATGCTTATTGTACCCTATGAATGCATTTGTTGACGCAGCAGCTCTGCTGCTGTATCAATTGCATACGTGGCCTTTTCATAAGTATTCTATCTATAATAAGGTCACACATTTACTACAGATTTTATTCATTTCGACCGGTTTTTTTTCGTACGAATCGGGTGTTTTTGTTTTTTTTTCATTACAGAAACTTTCAATATTGAAGTACAACAACGTACCTAATGATCTGGTAATTAATACTCCTAATTTATTATATGAGATCATGTTCGTAGTTATTAATTTTTTTTCTTTTCAAATAATTCGTGGTAGTCTTGAAGAGGACTGTTTGATGAGAAACAGGACAAAAACTTAGAGTAGTAATGTCCGCAATTACTAGCACGAGCTCCGGTTGCATGTTTCTGTGCGACGGCAAAGCTTATTATAAGCTGGGCCGCTGTGACAACACAGTCTCGAAGAGCCTCGACGTCTAAAATTTCCCGTCGACGATCATAAACAAAGTTTTTCATGTATCCTCACAGGAAAAAGTCTAACAGATTCAAATCGGGGCTTCGTGATGGCCACAGAATTGTTCCTTCTCGTCCTATCCAATGTGCAAATGCTTTGTTTAAATGTTCCCATACAAGTCGGGCAACATGTGGAGGTATCACATCGTGCATGAATTACATTTGACCCATACATTTATTGATGTCCTATGTTGGGATGAACTCTGATGGATATCTTGCGGATTTTTATCGGCCCTGTGATAAATATTATGGTAATTCAGCACACCATTTTTTGTGAAGCAGTATTCATCGGTAAACAGGATCACGGATCGAAGATTTGGAAGACGAGTTTCTGTTTGACGGCACCATTCACAACAGGTAACCCGTCGAGGAAAATCATTGTCTGATAGACGTCGGAATTTCTGTACGTAATACGGATGCAGTAAAAGATTTTATCCTATTTCTCCGTAGACTAAAATTATGTCCATGTACTCTGTATTCGTATAACTTGCCATAATGTACACATAAGACAACGAATGCCCGTGAATGACTCAACGTTCTGCTTTTGTTGCCCATCGATTTATGCGTTGCGCTGAAACAACAGGACCCGACTGAGATTGAAAAATATTATTTTCTCGTTACTGCGTGGACATAGAATATTCTTTTTTTGGAATTTAGGTTTCCATGCCATTAGCGCTCTCTTATTAGCCTCTTTTATTTTCATAGACTATTCTGTAAGCACCCTGTATATGTACATTACGTAAAATATATACTTCAAAGAAGTGGATAGTTTGAATTATTTTTACTACTTATATTTCTTCGGATATACTTAGTTTGAATGTATAGTTTATCTAACAAATGTATTGTCATTTGTATGCATACCACGATAATTTAAACACTTTATTTCATGTTCCCTCAATATCATTTAATCTCAAATTGTCTGGCAAATTTCAAATTATGAATATGATATTCTTAACGAAACCTACTGCAATATGCATGTAATATCGTTACCTTCCGGAGTAAGTTTTAGCCTCCAGCAATTAGAAGTGATTAAAGAGCAATTAAAACATTTAGGAGAGGAAGCGTACTCCGCAAACTATTAAATGGAGGTTAGTCTAATATGCGTACCTTGCTCTTGTATGCGTGAAGATAGTACCGATCAAAACTTAAGTGACATTATTATAGATAGTCTGGTTCATTGTAGGGGTTAATAATTTAATTTGATATAATCTTAAATTAGAACATCCAAGCAATGAACATCCAACAGTTCTCTGTAATTGGTAATAATACGCAACATGAATATTACATTATAATAGGGCTAGTATTTGATTAAATATACTTTAGCATTATTTGTGCAACATATGTATTTACATATATGTATAACTTCTATTTTATTTACTAATATACTCCTATTTATAATAACGCTCCATTAGTTAATTAATTTTAAAGTTATTTGATATTTATTATGTACATTTATTATTTATTATAGATGTAAATTGAATTATAATTGGTAATTATCTATGAGGAATAAACGAAGCCATGGTAGTATCTAGTTATAGAATTTCTCAAGCAGTACATTATGGTATATTTTTTTTTTATAAGAGGAAACCGCTTGGTCCCAACACACGGGTTCGATGTGCCTAGATAGTGTCGAGCGCTACTCCGACTAAAACCTCTTTTGTGTCCTTCTCTGACGTATTTGGACCGTCCGCAGGACATAACATCGAAACGTCAGCGGCTTCATTCATCATTCTCCTTATCTCATGGCCTTCTGTCTACTTAATTCGTCCTGTTCTTTCTCACTCGTTATGTCTATGATGAGCTTGTGGATGGCTCGCCAATTTCCTTTCCGTTCCTTCACCTTTATGTATCTAGTAATATTGCATCAGCCACCTTGGCTACACTCTATTCCTTCATTCCGCTCGTGATGTGGCTACCATTCGCTGCCGTTCTAGTTCCACAGCCTCCTTTCTTTGCATGATGGACCTAATCATATTGTTGATGGTTTTCCAATTCTCGACAGTTTCCATCATCAGCGGTACTATATTTGCTGGTGTTACAGTCTGCCCCAAGCTGGTATACGTCGATCTTCTTATCTGATGCCACCGGTTGCATTGGAATAAGGTATGCTCTGCTGTATCTACCTCGCTACAGAATTTATATGCATGCATCCCGGTCATCTTTTCCGAACCGCTTTGCAAAAAAGCGGAAAGAGCCATGTGCTGTCAACGCTTGGGTTAGGAAGTAGTTCAGTTCACGGTGTCTACAACTCACCCATTCCCTTATGTCACCTATTAGGCGTTTTGTCCACTGCGCCTTATCGTTTTCCCTTTCCCACCTGTTTTGCCACATTTGTTGCAAGTTTTCTTTGGCTGTGCTCATGACTATGCTGCGGTCCTCCAGCCTATGCTTATATACAGGGTTAGTTAAAAGTATGGAACAGCGATTTATTGTCGTTAATATTCATTTTAAAGAATTATGTTCAATATAAAAGCTTGTTAGGATATTTTGATCTACAGTTGAGAATATTTGAATTTTTTTTTCTTCAATTGTTTTTTCGTTATGTCTGTTCGCGCAGTTTTTTTAAATGGGAACTAGTAAATTTTACTCTTTATACTCTAATTTTTTTCTCTTTACAATAATGTTTTTGTTTTTTCTTAATTCATTTTAATAACTTTTTTTATAAGAAAAGGCCGGTTCAAATGTTTAACAGATGTTCGGTACATCGCAGATAGACGGAAGTGAAGCGATAAACAAACTTGAGCGACATAATTTTACTAGTGGTTATTGTGCACGTCAAATATTTGACAGAAATAATTTATTTTATCTCAATTCAGCAATTTGTTGTTGTTAATATTAACAATGACGAGTTTAAGTGAACATGAACGAATTTAAATACTTATGATGTTGGGTTCCGGAGATAGACGCAGAAGTTTACAAGACGTTTGTAATTTATTTAATGATACGCATCCAAATAGAAATCCAATTTCTAAAATCCGTTGTTGGTAAAACTTTAAGACGCTTTGAACAAACGGGTAGCGTTAAAGATTTGCCAAGGAGTGGTAGACCTAGAACAGCAAAAAGCGATGCTAACAAACTGGATATTTTATTGGCCGTATCTGATGATCCCCATTTATCAACCAATCAACTAGCGGCCAATTTCAATATTTCACAGTCATCGATCGTGTCATTTTTATAAAGTGAAAAGTATAAACCCTATAAGGTACACCTTGTACACGAGTTAACGGAAGATAATTTTGATAGGAGATTACAATTTTCTGAAGAAATGTTAAATATTTGCAATAATAATGCAAATTTTGTCAACAGTATTCTACTACTGCTACTTTTTGCCTTACCGGTGAAGTAAACAGACATAACTGCAGATACTGGTCACCGGAAAATCCCTCTTGGTTTTTGGAGCACCATACGCAGTACCCCCAAAAGGTTAATGCTTGGATTGGCATTCTAGACGGTCATATTATCGGTCCCTTTTTCATCAATGGCAATTTAACTTCGGCTCTCTATTTGCAATTATTGCAAAATGAAACAATACCTGCCTGTGCTACGCTCTATCCACATGAAAACAATGAACACTTGCCCAATGACAGTATCTGGTTCCAGCAAGATGGCGCCCCACCACATTATGGTGTAAATGTTCGTCAATATCTGGACAACGTTTTCCCCACAGATGGATTGGAAGACGAGGAACCATTGAATGGCCAGCCCGTTCGCCAGATTTTTTGCTTTGGGGATACGTAAAAAATAAAGTTTATAAAGATAAGCCCAATAACGTCGAAGATTTACAAATCCGAATTATCAGAACAATACAAGCAATTCTCCGAGATTTTTTACAGAATTCTGTTCGGGGTTTTGTAAATCGATTGGGTCATTGTCAAAATACTATCGGACTACAATTTGAACACTTACTTTAATTTACTTTGTTATTAATTTGTTTAATTTTTCTTGTAAAAAAGTTATTAAAATGAATTTTAAAAAAACAAAAATATTATTGTAAAGAGAAAAAAATTCTCTGTCGAATGGTAGAGTAAAATTTACTTGGTTCCCATTTAAAAAAATTGCGCGGGCAGGCGTAACTAAAAAACAATTGAAGAAAAAAAAAATTCAAATATTCTCAAATGTAGATCAAAATATCCCAACAAACTTTTATATTGAACATAATTTTCTAAAACGAATATTAACGACAGTAAATCGCCGTCTCCATACTTTTAACTAACCCTGTATGTATGTTCTTTCTTGCACCATCAGATCTCTTGATGTTATCCCTGTAATAACTTGTAATGCTGGTAAAGATACAGTTCTGTACGCTGACGCTACTCGAATTTAATATATTAAAGGTTTATCTTTCTCAGTTTCCCATATATGTATGTATATGTTACATAAGTATACCACATAATAAACGTTGGTGATTATAGGTTCATTGCCTTGATACATTTGTCACAGCATGGGTGTCCAAAAGGAAAAAGTTCTGCTTATTCAAAAACTTTTAAGGCTGTACGTAAAGCAGAATGAATATACAAGGTGTTCAAAACTTTGAGACTTCTGAATGATTTAAATACTATCTGAAGCTTAACTTAATAATTAACTTTTTGCTTGTGACGTTACTTTCATATTTATACTTAATTAGTATTATCCTAACTGCCCCATCCTGTTTAATGTATTCGTACGGTAACTACATACGTCCGAACCCTTGTTTGAAAGTTGTGGTAACTTGTGATGATATAGATTAAAGACTTATTATTAACACGACATTTACTAATTAATACTAACTAACTAATGAACCTATGAAAAAACAATCATTATCATCAAGTCACCTTCAACTATGATTAGAAATGTATTATGTAACCAGTAACCATTTTTAGAGCAAGTAGTGGAATCGCATGCATTCCTCTACCTCGTCACAGGATGCGCTACTACATGCAATCATATTTATGGTGGACTTGCAGCTTACTTATTTCGATTTATTATCTTGATGACCGGTATTTTCTAATGTATCAGTTATTAACCCGCAGTATTATGAGTAGAGCACTAAAATGTGAGCTTTTTCATCTTTGTTATAAAGTATAGATTGCCTGGAATCAGATAGCTTAGGTACAAATCCACCATTTTATTAGGAGTCTATGCACAGTACAAATATAGTTGACTGTAATGGCTCCAATAATTATTCAATTGGTTTTTATCACATTCTAATTGAACATTTTACATTTTGATGGTTTATTAAGTGTCTACTAGATGTTCTGACTACTCTGTCATTTACTTTATATAAATAATACCACATGACTAAACAGCTCTACAATTATGTAAATAAAAAGCGGAGAAATTGGATAGAAAAAAAAATATTATGCGAATAAAACAAAGTTTGCAAAGAAGATATGATGCACATCGTTAATATAGAGAACAAAAAGTTAAAAGTAAAAGCGCCGCTGACATAGGAACTAGGTGGATGTTAGCGAAGATATATACTAAAGGTTTTCGGATAACTAGCAGGACAGTTGAAGACTTTGGAAGAATGTATATTAAGATTTGAAGAACAAAATCTGATATAAATTGAATTCAAATACCGAATTTTAAAAAAAAATCACATTTTTCTCTCGTATTGAACGAAGACCCTACGTTTTCACATCAGTGTTTCTTCAAATGGCTTAAATTTCTGTGATATAGCCAACCAAAAAAGCAACTTCTTTCTTTTGTTATCTAGAGATCATTATTGCCCTGGAATAGATAGCAAGTTTTTATAATTCCGCAAGAAGAATCTTCTACCATGTCGGAATTACACGTCCTTTTTAATTAAGGGAAACATTATACGTTTTACGGGGTAATACGCAGTCGGAGGAAAAATAAGGAATGGTAGAGGACGAAACGAGAAATGACAAGGACGATGGTCCTCTTCGCCGTCGCACATTTTAATTTCATTTGCGGCAAATGAGGCGGCGGAAGTTTTTTTTATTTCGTCATGGTGGTTCTTTGTCGAATTTCGCGCAGGGGATGATAAAAAGTCAAATTAAAAATAAAGTAATTGCATTATTATCGATCGTATCTTTTGTTGCAGAGCGTTCGATATCAGTTTCGCTAGCAATGTTGTAGTGGTGACGGCTAAGTAAACATTTCCTACGTCTACACTTAACTTGATTAAATTAATGAACTTTTCTTCCGCAGAATAAGGTGTCGTGAACTACGCACAGGTGACGTTTTATTAATTATTTAAATCGACAAATTCTAAACAAAAATATATGTCTATTATAAACACTACAAGCTGTATTTCAAAATTACTTTTGCACTTTTGTAAAATGAAGATGGCTAACAATTCTTTTGTTGGTCAGAATATTACCTACGCATGAGCCACATAAAGATGTGTACAAGAAAAAACAGGAGAAGCGACAATTGGACGGATTTCTGAAAACTCTATAGACACCTATGTACACTCATGGAAAGTAGAGATTGGACAGTTTCCATATATCATGTATTGAACGTGTCCAATCTTTACTTTCCATGAGTGTACATACCTACATACATACCTATATAAAGAATTCCTTAGTAATAATCTCTTTTTAATAATTAAGCACAGTTTTATTTACAAACAATAAACATAAGTTAAGACAATATTCATAAATAGCTTTCGAGGAAATTTTCAATTAACAGTTAATTCCAGACTTCGTACCTGGAAAGTTGCTGAATCGACCGGGAGTCCACGTGAAACAGAATCTTTCGTAGAATTTTGATCCCACACGTCGGAAACGGAATCCTGCTCCCACACCTCATACCTACGGAATATTGGAATACATGTCAACACCTACAACGCAAATAACATATAACTAAAATATTAGGTACATAAAAAATCATTATCAGCTTTATATGCATTCATTTTCACCAGAGAAGCAGAGAATAAAGTTACGTGAACTGATTACACAACATTACATACTTCAATAACCGTAGTAGACCAGTGCAAGCATTTTTAAACGAAAGTGGAAGTCACATTCCTTGGCCAGCTCCTAGTCCAGATCTAAGATATATTTTCTGTGGGGATACACGAAAAGTTTTGTGCATGATTGCCGTCCCAATATTGAAAATGCCAAACATCTGCGAGATATTTTGTCCTATTTCTCCTACATCGGTTCTTCTCAGGACCGCCACAAATTTCAAAAAAAGGTTTTTTATAAATAACTAAAATCTAATCTTCATAAAAATGGTTCACAATAGAAGTTCAGCTGTACGACTAATAAAAACTGACTTGATAAAATTAGCACCGCTGCACTTAGCTGCCAACTTGTATGTTTAGGCTTCTTTATGTTGGTCTCGTGCAAATACCAGCCACCTGCGTTTCAATACACTATTCATTATTATCGATTTTTTATTTCCATATGCGTGAACTTGAAAAATCAGCAATTATGTATTATTATTATTATAAATGCAAGATAACCAAAGAAATGGACCGACTTTAACTGCTAATTTTGAACACTAAAATTCGAAAATTGTTGATGGGTTACAAATAAATTTCGTTTTATATCTAGTTAACCCTGTATGTACTTACACTTGTAACTTAATATACTTATGCAACTGCGACAATAAGATAGATAAAATAGCGTTTAAATTTTTCATCTGCGACTGTGTTCTATAGCCTATTACAGAATGCTTGATCCTTTTTTAGTTTTTAAAATTCCTGAAGACAGTTTGATACAAACATATTTATTAAATTTTACACTGAGAGTTGATTCTTTTAAATTAATTAAAATATAATAAATATAATAATTTGGGGGACGTCGAGATGTTAAAAGTAATACTTATATGGTAATACTGTTAGCTACTGCAAAATTTAAACAAAAAAATCTTAAATCTTTCCCAAAGTGTTCTTCACGTCACACTAGCACTAACACTACAACTTCAGACCAAGCTGCAAACAAATCTTATTTATTTTAAATGAATGATTTAATATTTTTTTCAGAAGCCTGTAAAGCTTTTCAACAACTACTTTGTTTGTTATCACTAAACCTTACAACATTATTATGCTACAGATGCAGATTTGCTTCCAATTTATTTAATAATAAAATTACCACGGAGACAAATATGATTTATGAATAATTTGCATGAAGTATAACTGTTAATATTGTGCAGAATAAGATTGAAAAAAAATGCACTGATAGCAATCGAACGCAAGCCACCAGCGTGGGAGGCGTAGATCTTATCTACTGTGCTACGAACGCTTTGTTGTCGAGGAACTAACATTATTCAAATAAAGATGAACTTTGCACGTTCATTCAACGTTGATTTTCTCAGAAACTAGGGCGCGTTAGGATAAAAGCTGGTACCTGGGTACTTAGGGAAGGTCCCTCTGTAACCAAAGTGTCATCCACAGTAACAAGTCAAGTTGACAAGTAAGTATTAATTACTTACTATGATTAGAAACGTCAACCAGATACACAGGACTTAAAACTCTTTTTGTGGCTTAATTGATATTATTAAGAGTAAAACAGGAGTGGTTGAATCACATCCCACGCACTTAACAGTATTTAGTATTTATCATTCGTAAGTGAACAGCTACCGATTCTAATATAAAGCCTGTTTGACACGACTTTAAATTTACGCAAAAATTTACGAAAAAACTTACGAATAAATTTTCTAACAAATTTACAAAACAGTTTATGATTTTCTATTTACAACGTACACCAAATTTTTAACACAATTTTTACGTGCACATGCATACTAAAGAGTAGTTGGTGTTCACAGCTTGATATAACCAAACTAAAATTTGACGTATTTAATAGACTTTGAGGATATTTCAATTTAAAAGTAGTATTCTATTACATTGTAATTGATTGTAATAGTAATACTTGATCCTTTGACCACGACTTTATTAGTTGTTGGAAGTTATGTTTGTATCTGTTGATATCTTCATTAATCGAACAATGTGCCCAGTTTTATCGCGGAGATTTACTGATACATTTAGGACAGGTTCTAAATAAATTTACGAATAAATTTAGTAGTACATTTCTTTACATAATTTTCTGTTTGCAACGTGTCAAGTCATTTATTCGCAAATTTTTTCGTAAATTTTTGCGTAAATTTAACATTGTGTCTAACAGGCTTAAGAAGTTAATATTATAACTAGAGGCGTAACAACAATTTTTCAAATTTATTTCTCTGAAAGATAGATCGACCGCGATAGTTTTATGGCATGGTGCCGGCCATATGTTGTTTTAAAAGGCGATTAGTATTTTACTGACTATCATAGGCAGAACTGAAATCTATTCTCTCTCTGTGCTATCGGGAATCGATATGTTTTAATATTACCTACTTACAAGTCAAGACAAATATCGATTCTCTTAAGAATGTAGAAGAAATAACCTTGATGTGTCGATACTGTTATTATTTCAACTAATTATGAAAATAAAAGAATAGTTTACAAATTTGTTGTAGTTCTCTAACCGAAAATTAAATCAACATTAGTACAATCGGCCGCTGATCATTTTTCTTTATTCTGTTTATATAGCTGTCTACATGCGCAATATAAATATACGTGATGTAATGTTGTTGCCTGTTTCAGGTCCCGACGCGGCTAATCCCCAAGTCCTGATTAATTAGGTGAGTGTTGATGATCTTGGTCATTAGGATGATTCATGTCACCGTGCGGCGGGGTAATTAGTCCGGTACTTTCGTTCAAAACGCTCGCAACACCAACGCCTCAGAACAACCCATTGTACGGGTTCCTGCCGTTCTCCCTCGCGCGCGTTGCCCTTGTTTCGTATCACTTTACATTTTATCCCTATATAAATTCTTAGCAAACTTAAAGAAGATTAAAATATTTGCTACCATCCATTTATCCTACCGTTTGTTTTGTATACATTCGCGTAAATGATGCTTACTATTCTACATTGTATGTGTCTAAACATTGAATTATTCAGGGTATTAAAACGTATTTCAAATTTTGTACGAAAGGAAGTGTTGCCAAAATTACATATATGCAAAAGACATACCTACGTGCACAAGTGGGCAGCGTACAGGTACATAGAAGTGATATATCTCTAAATGTTCTACAATCACTTATGTAGATGTGGAAATTTGCAATAAACCTTTTTTTCTATTATTTTATTTTTGTTCGCAATTCTGGAGTTTGATGCTCTGTTTAATTTACCAATTGCTGTTAGAGAGCACTTACACAGCAGTTTTCGGTGGGAATAAATGAAAGGGTAAAGGAGACTACTGCCCTGCGAACTACTTAAAGTAAGTTTAAATTTCAATTTAACATATAATATATAATATATAATATATAATATATAATATATAATATATA